>JAWLRI010000002.1:1304712-1345760 GCA_034781795.1 Crypturellus tataupa
CTTCCTTCCTTCCTTCCTTCCTTCCTTCCTTTCCTTCCTTTCCTTCCTTCCTTTCCTTCCTTCCTTTCCTTCCTTCCTTTCCTTCCTTCCTTCCTTCCTTCCTTCTTACAAATAGTTTGGGGTAGACTATAACAGTTCTTTAAACTGACCTCCTTTTGGGCAGAAGTATCTGGAAGATATTTCCATCTCTTTCCTTTGTCTCTAGGTGAAAAGAGTACATGTTTTAGTATGAGTCCTAAAACCATTATCATAACCTTCTCTGCTCTATGTGTACCATGCACAAAATCAGGCATAAGTAGATAGCAAACTTCCTGACTTGGCAGTATAACCTTTTTTTCCTCATTTGATGTTTGTTTCCTGGTGGTTTCTCCAAGTCCATTGCCTGTGGTTGTCCTAGATGAGAATAGGTCATTACAAGAGATGCCTGGCTGCTAAGAGCCAGGTATCTGTGGTTGTTGGAGGATTTACTCAAGATCTTCTCTTCCAGCCTTAATAGACTATTTCTCACTGCTCTGCTCACTGACCTATTACTACTCTCTTGGAAGGAAGTTGGAAATTTTCAGATATTTCTTCCAATTGTATACAAACTGGTTTGGACTCTGCTTACTCTAGGCAGAGATCAAGTCTTTCAGTTCTTCTGTAAATCTGATATAACTTCTCGTAGAAGACATGACCAATGGTTCAGGAATTACAAACCGTAAAACAAGCAATGGATGATTCAAAGTAACTGGTAGCTTCTAGGAATAGTTTTCAAATAAAGAGAAGAACCTACAGTCTTCAGATACATATCATGGAGCAAAGTACACTGCAAGGACGTTTAGCTGCATGTAGATGGAAAGGGACTGGATTTCCAGTGTCACAGTTATGGATTCCCAGTGTTTGAACTGGAATGTCTAAGAAGAAATGAATTGTCTCATCAATTATAGAAACTAGACTGGTTGCTTGAATAGGTCATCCCTTAGAATGGTGACTGTTAAGTACATGTTCCTTAGAGTCAAAATGTAGTAATGTACCTACTAAAAAGTTGCCATGTGAATGGTGACAAGCAATATATTATGGTAGTTACACAGTGCATTGATAATTTTGCTGCAATATTAATACTTATGTCTTTAGATAAAATGGGGCATAGGCAGGCTTTTGTTAGTGCTGTATTTTCCAGGAAACAGAAAATTAACAACCAAAGGTAACAAGTTCTGACTGTAACAAAATGAATTAGAAGATATTAGGAAACAAATATGATGAAGATTGATTTTACACATTACATGGTCAGCTGGATAAAATACATAATTCACAGCAATCGAGAAAGTGGGAATGGTGAGATAAGACTTGGGGTATGGTTCTCAAAGCCTTCAGGAAGCTTGGATCTTGTTGTTAATTAACTGGAATTGTCAACTTCTGGCAAAAAATCTAGGAGACAGTCTGCAGGATATGATCTACAAGATTATTAGCCCAGACCAAGTAAGATTTGTAAATGAAAGACTACGACCAGAGAATTACAATGAAAATACTGAATATTATCTAAAAAGCTAGTGGCATGCAGGAACCTTGCCAGTCTATGCAACCAAGGATAAAAAGGCCTTTGACAAAATAAACTTGAAGTTTCCTATATGCACATTATGAGAGAAGTCAGGTAGGAACTTTTATACGGGGCTCTTAGAAGAAATGGCACTTTAAAATTGGCTTTGGTTGGGGAGCTTTTCAGTGGAGGATGCTGTAAATTAGGTAGATTTGTCTCTTATTTTTCTCTTTGTTTTTTTTACCATTTTTAGAAGAAAATAAACAGGTTACAAGTGGGTAAGCAATGTGATTGCTGACTATATCAATATGACACTTCATAGTCACACAGGTAGTTTATAATAGTTAACATAAATGTCCACAGTGAAAAGAGTATCAGTAACAATAGTACTTTACTTGAAAATTGTGTGGATGGTTAATTGCTTGTCAGAAATGGTGGTAAATGTTTGTCAGAAAGTTTCTGTGACATATTTATGAATCCAGAAATGTGTTATTTTCATCTGTCTGTCTATGCTTTCATAAGCTTAACATCACTGACATACTCAAGGCAAAATGAAATGTAGCATGTATTGAAAAGATGACTTAATCTTCTTTGGCTTGTGAGACATTTGCCATCATATAGTCCCACCGTTAGGAATATCATCTTCAAAGGACTTAAAATCAAGTGAAGTATTTTCACAGATAATTAATTTCTACAAATGTGCCACTGCTTTCTAAATGATCTGGTCTGTAGGGCTACTGAAATCGGTTTATATAAGTCTCTTGAATGCAAACATTTTGCAATGGCCACTCTGACAATCTGACCAAGGTACCTGATTTGTGTTCAGAAATAAAGAATCTTGTTTTACCCATGCTTTATTTCTAGTAAGTTCAAATTTCTTTTTTAAACAATTTGGCTGCCTGGCAGAGAAAGCTACTTAAATCTTATCACCTTAAGTCAGTCAGTACAATATACAACTTAATTTAAGAGATTGTTTTTGGTGAAAGCCAGTTTTTGGCAATCTCCCACAAGAACCATTTTTTCCTTTAATAGAGTAAAATAAACAATGGTGCCAAATGGTTTTGCAGTGTGTCACAAGTACAGCTCTGAAAGTCATTTCTTCCTATGTGCAAAGTCCTCAGCGTCTCCAGCTTGATCTTGCCCAGGGTACTGAAAGATGTTCAACCTGAAATTGCACCAAGGAAATAAGGATCAAGCTGCTCCTCAGCTGATTTACTGTCACTAGCACTTACAATAAACGAGTATGACCTGCTGATGTGATACCTAGCAAAAAGGCAAAGGAGGAGTAATGCTGTACTATGCAGCCTGTGATTACTCCTCCAGGTTGGATCACAGAAGCTCATGATGGGAAGACTTGCTCCAATCTGAGAGCAGACAGAAGACCATGCATAGAGGTCCTATTCCTGTAAGATGAAAACCATTCTAGCAGTAGTACAAAAGGCATCATTGCACAGTTTCATGGAGTAAGTAGGGCTGTGCATAGAGAGAAGTGCCAATAATGAAAAAAAGTCATATTCATATTAGAAATGAGATGTAAATCCTCCCCCGCTTTGATATTTAGTCACTGAAACAATCTGAGAATTGATCCTCAATTCAAGTTCTTAAATCAAAGGTGGAGGGATAGTTCTCTTTTTTAATTTTGGATGTCTTCTGAGTGGCCATCTGCTGCTGAGCACATCATCCAGACCTGCATTCAAACTCAATGGGGAGATGTAAGTCCATGCAAACAGCAATTAGGAAATGGCTGATAAATTTTGCTTTTTCCTTTCCATTTTTATGAAGAGCTGAGACTGACCATCTTAGAGGTAGACATGTTATATGCATCTCACTCTACTGTGGCTTAAAAGTCATACAATGGTGAGCAGTTAAGTCATGCGACAAAATGAAGAAAACTCTATATAAATTTGAAGGCCAGTGGTGTTCAGGAGAGTAGAGTAGGTTATTAGATAGAAGTCTCTGGCTTTAAAATTATGGTTCTGTGAAATAATATCTGTCTATGAATAAAGTAATTAAGAATGAAGTTATTCCAGAAGGAAAAAATACTGTAGTGAAAGTTAATTTTAAAGTTAGTTATCTATAATCCTTTCAAAAATCAAAAACCAGTAGCAATAGAGAGTATAATGAACCATATTGATAAACATAAAGAAAAGTTCAGCAGTCTCCTAGAATAGCATGAAACAGTAAATGAAAATGGAAAAGGAACACTGATTTGATTTGGAAAAGGAACAATGACAAAACCAGAGGAGCAGAATCTCACAAAACCACATGCCAAAGTTATCACCAAAGTCTTTATGAAGTATTTATGCCTGCTAATTGGAAGAAAGGAAAAAGTAAAACCTGGAGCTGGAAACGGCTTTTATAAGTACATATACATGCTATATTGTGTTATACAGCACTTACGAGCTCTTAGGCTCCTTCCAAAGGAAAGTGATTTCTTTTGGCACATGAATATTTAGGCATTATTAGGCTTGGAATTGGAAGGTGGGAAGGAGCATAGCGGGGTTAGTCCCTTCCCATCTGTTTCCTCAAGTCAGAGCATTTATACCCTATGCTGTGTTAGCTGTGTAGCTGTTACCCCTTGTATCACTGCACTGCAGTGGTATATCATACCTCCTGTTTTTTAAAGATTCTCGTTCTCTATTACCCTTTCCTATTGCTGGCAAGATACATAATCATTATGCAGAAATAACTATAGATTGTGTATTTTGATTTCATGATGAAACGCAAATTTTTCCAATGAATGAGTATGGCTTCTACTATGGCTTACACGGCTTCTACTGCAGTGTTTCACAACACTGTTGAGAAATCACATCATTTCCAAGGTTCTTAAAAGCAGTTAAAATAATGTTCATACTAGCAATAATTAGCAAACAGACTATATGAATAATCACACTCATTCCCACAAAGATTTCTTGTTTTCACAGACCAATCCATTACCTGCTTCAATGAACCGTCTTGTTGTTAATTTGCAGGGCTTTCACCCCTAGGTGATGGAAATACCTGCCCTCTTCCCAGTCTCCCATTAAGTATGGTTTTCAGTAATATGTATAATTCATGAGAAAAATTTGTTTGTCAAGCATTCCAGACAGGTCACTTAAATCCTAGATCAATTGATAATGTTCACACCAACATGGCCTAGAATGAAAAGAGCTCTTATACTGATTTCAGTTGTTCCTTTAAACTAATGAGCTGGGCTTCAACTTTTAAAGATGCATAGTTACCATTATTATTTTAAATAAAGATTAGCAACAGAGAATTCAAACAAACAAACAAAACAGGCTATTAGTTGTTAGTCTAAGTGTACTACTTGCAATTCTAGCAACAAACATCCTGTATTGTTGCAAAGGTACTCCGGACTTGCAGCTGCAGCATGTGGGAAGATGAAGGGGGAAGAAAGTTCAGGCAGCTTTTAGCTTTAACATATCAATATAGAATCTATCTGGAACTATGAAGTTAACAAAACCATATACTGAAGGCTTGGATTACATTTCTAACCCTCATCACCTCCTTCCTCTACCTGAATAAGAATCTCCTATTCTGTGCAATCCAAAATGTCATAAGCAAAATTTAAATACAGGTACTCTTAATAGCAATTAAAATCAACCGTGTATGTCTTTTCTTTTTATAGCTAAAAGGTTTGCTTTGCCATTTCCCTGATTTTTGTATTCTTTTTATCTTTTGCATCTTTATGCTAATGTTGAACAGAAATCCAACATTTCTGCTTAGTATTAAACACTTGTTTCATGAGGAGAAGACAGAGGGGAGTCCCGCTCAAAATTTTAATTTTTGTACTTGGTGTTCTGGACCTACTGGTGTCTGTGGAAGTTTTACCATTGATACTTATGGAAATAAAACTCTAACTAGAGGCCCTAAATCTCAAGGAGTAGAGTTTGATTCTGAAAGAGAAAAGACATTGTCTCTTGATGAAAATTGAGACAATTCTGAAGTTTTGGAAATTAGACATTAGTAAGGGTTTTATTATCTCCATTTCCCAAATGCACATTTGTACTGTATTTATAGGACTTATTCTTCCATTTATATTTAAAACAAGCAGTTAGTACTCTGAATCTGCTAATGTAAACAAGTCTGAGTACTACAATGCATAAATATAATTAAAAAATTGATGTATGTAAATGTGACATTTAAGTGAACAGGTGTAAATGTATCAGTCTGCTACAACCTCGAGTCTCCTGCTCATAATCATTATTTCCTTTCTGTTCTGTGCTCACTCTGCTTAGTCCTGCAGGAATCATGATATTTGTTGTAGCATTCTATAATGTGCAGATCTTGCATACGAGAGAACTGTGACTTGTAATAAATACTTCTGACACTGTTTTTTTTTTTTTTGGCTGTGAATTTTTTTAACTTTTATACTTATTTTTACCGAACACTAGAAATCTAAAAATTGACCTTATTTCATCATCATCAATTCACATTAAGCTGTACTTTTGTAAGCATCCAGTTGCTGAACAACCTCCCACATCAACAGAAGTCAGACTAGTTCCTTCTGTGCATTCAATTGTTGCGCTGTTTGAACTTAGTTCCATAGAAGGTAAACAGAATAGGCATTTCCCTACCTCACAGAGAATAGCATGGATAATATCCTTAAAGATCAAATATGGCAGGGTTTATTTCTGCACATGTTGCTCTGAAACATTGATTTCTTTTCACTTTATTTTCTTTCTCTCTCTTTTTTTTTATTTTTTTTTTGTCAAGCCATCTTTTCTTTATTCAGATGATATTTCTCTCACCTGAATTCTTTCATATTCATAGTCACGTGTCTGACCTAGCTTAGTCACCCAAGCTCCTCTCTTGCAAGTGGAAATGATAAGCACCTCCAGAGGGCAAACAACTATTTTCACAGGAAAACATCTAGATAATGGGATGACTCATACTCCGGAGGTTCTTATCCATTGACTGAAGAGGCAGATGAGAGGCCTAGCATCAACTTCATGTGAATTTTTAGGTGTTTAGGTTGAAGGTCTAGATGAGGTGAATCCTGTCTTGACATTCATTTTCTTCTTCTGTTATGCTTTTTGTGTATACTCAATAAAAATATCAATGTGTATTTTCCTGTTACATAGTGTTTCTGCTCACACACATTTCTGCAAGTGCTGTATCTTAATATGTGGATGAATGAGTTAAGGTGGTCTGAAACAGAGAAGTTGTCAGAAGAGACGATATAAAATAGTAGTCAATTCCTAACCATAAAGAAGGGAAATATTCATATGGACAGATTTTTAATACGGTCTGCACAAATGCATGACAGATGAGGACTTGCTATTCCAAGGTGCACAAGAAATCACAGCAATGCTACTAAGACTGGACAATAAAGCAGGTAATTTGAAGAACACATGTTCTTAAGAGCTTCCTCTGATGTAAGTTGGTAGAGGTTCTTTCTCTTTAATGAACTGATGCCTGCTTCTCCCAGCTGATTCTTGACATTTATACTTTAAATCTTATGCTGCACTGTTTGTCGACAATATCACAAACATCAGTTTGTTTTTGGCTTGGCTTTTTCACTTTAATAAACTTTGGGCTCAATGATCATTTCATTGCCAAAACCTCAGATCATGCAGTCATTTGATGAGGGGGAATGTGTGGACTTGGAAACTCTATTTGTTGCCTGATATCTAAACAAATCTAAGCTGTCTGTTTGTATATGAAAGAACCATTCCTTTATTACCAGGAGAGGTAAGCTCTCCAGGGCAGGCGCTATCTTTCTCTTCTATTTGCCCAGTGGCCAGGCAAATTCTTTTTATTGTATTATGGTTGTGCCTGGAGGCTAGGTCACGGATCAGGGCCTCCCTGAGCCAGACACCATACAGAGGCCTGACAAACAAACATTTTTTACCCCCAAAGCCTTAGAGTGCTGATTTATATAACCGTCCAGTTACATAAATAACAGTTTGGCTATCAAGGTGTCCTTGTTCCACAGGGACATTGTTTATGTCAAATCTTATATCTAATTGTCCCTATGCTCAGACAAGCGCATGCAGTGGAAACTATGCAACGTGGATCAGCTGCGTCCCATGATGCGGTCCCTGCTGCTCCCACTCTGTCAGAATGCGGAGAGAAAGAACACGACTGTGTGGAAATTAGCACGTAACGAAGCATCACAGTGGATCAATAGAGTGAGTGACACAATTGGCGCCAAGGACCCAACATACTCACGGTGTGCGTTTTTGGAGGAGATCTCCCTAGACTGACTCTGAAGTGCCTCTGTGAAGTGAACACTCACTAGTGGTCCAAGTGCTTTTACTGATACAGTATCATCTGAAAGAAGACCAGCTTACACCGAGATGTCTCCACACCTAGACAGTAAATGAGGTTGATGGGGAGACTTGCTTCAGAAGTGTGCTCATTTAAATGCTAATGCAGATGGTTCCTGAGGCTCTGCCCAGTTCAGAACTCAGGAAAACCTTGCCCAGTGATTATACTGTGTCCTTTCCACCCTCTCTAATCACATTTTGAGAAAAAATATGGGGGAAAAAGTACATACAAAATGTTCACTTACATGCTAGAGAAAACAAACAAACAAACAAGCAAACAAAAAACAAAACCCCCAAAAACACAGTCGTTTCCTTGGAACACAGGAAATAACATTTTTATATTATGAGTATGTGAATGTAGTTGTCTAGAAAGGAGCTTCTTTCAATAAAACAGGAGAAAAAGGAGGCCGAACCCAGCTAAGATCAAATTGCATTTCTACAATAGACATGATGTATCACAGAATTTTACAAAGAGGCATCTTTCCTCTTTCACATTTTAAATAAACATAAAATAGTCTTTATATGTCTGGTGTTGACACTGGCAGAACTCTGACAATCTTTAGAGTTTAATCTGACAATGAGATGCTCAAGCTAATTCCTAAATGGGTTTAACTGATTAACTGCACTTTTTTTCCCCCCCAGGAAGCTGTATCATCTGGCACCATGACATCATTGATGATTAGGTGCAATGTCATATAAATCTGTAGGAAGCACATAGTTTATATTTTAGTATGTCTGAAGTTTTTTTAGTCAAAAAAACAATGTAAGTAAAACTATGTAAGTGGAAGTCTTGACTAAGGGAGAACTTTTCATTGCAGACTGGCTCTAAATGAGCTTGTGTTTGAAATTGTTTTGGTTTTGAACTACCAAAGAAAAACATTAGTCCCAGAACATATTAAAATCTGATGGGGATAAAATGCAATTTCAAACAGAAGGCAAAGTTTTCTTTATACGAATGCTCTCCTCATTGGAAAGCATGAACACTGAAGAAAAACAGGCAAAAAAAAAAAAAAAAAAAGCCAATCCCATTCACAATACCTCACACCAGGCATTAGTCTGTGACCTCTTAGGGAACTTACCAAATCAGTGTTCAAACCTAGGGTATCCTGCCTACTTCTTAAGACAAGACCAAATGTAAATGAATTCAGGAAAGTAGTCTCTGAATATACCAGACTTGGGTTTTGTCCTATAATTGTAAGGGGAATGACTGGATTATATTTCAGCTATAGTCACTCCTGATTGGAGAGAAGTGGGTGGAAAAACACCAAGTGGCAAAATAACAGTTGTGGAAAGACGAGCCACAAACCTGTTCACAAAACAAACAAACAAACAAAATGTTTGAATCCTCTTAATACTCCAAAGAACCTTCAGAGATCTCTAGTGGGATGGATACTAGCTATCATAGGAAGTAGTAGGACATTATCTCTGTATTTACTTATTTATTTGAAATATTGCATTCTATGCCCAGCAGGTCCTCAGGGGACCATCAAAAAGCGGAAATGGTCCTACCCTGCCCAAATAACAATCACCTGGAAGTAGAAATAACCTATACATTGTGAACGATTTGAGATTTTCTAGTTCTATATGAGAGATCATATATGTTCCTGAGTTTTCTTTTTATGTAAAAAAATATTCATGTTGGTGCATAGTCTCTGTTAAGATAAAGGGGTTTCAGATAACCCACTAAGCACACTATTTATAATTTCTTAATCTTCCTGTCTCCCTCAAAGTTTATGTCTTTCACCCCTACAGTTTGGCTGGCTGAAAGCAAAAGGAGACCATGTCTGGTCTTAGCTTAGACATTATCTAGTCTCCTGGGTGATAAGTAGTCCAGTGGAGATGTCAATAATAGCAAATAATCTAGGACTGTATAATAGACAAAAAAATAGGAAGAAACAAAAAAGGGGCAAGAAAATGAAGTTTCTAACATGTCAGTCCAGTTGTGCCTTTCTTGTGTGTTATTTCTCTTGTTTATAAGTTTTTGGAGGTAGTGGCTGTTTTGATGGTAGAATAAGGATCGTGCTACATAAAATTAATGAAATGATCTCCATTGCTGTGGTGTATGTTGAAATTCCTGCATATGTAAGTTATGCACATCATTATTACACTTCCTGATCTTTGTTACAAATATGAAGAACCAGTCCTGGCTATGTCAAATAAAAATGTCCAGCTTTGCTAAATTTTTTTTTTTTTTTTTTTTTTTTTCTGGTGCTTGTGTAGTCATGTTCAAGGGTAAATATTTGGCTTTGGTAGTAGGGTGGAACATAACTCAGTAGAAGTCCTTTATGAACTTATTTTCATTCAGGATATCATATCCTGACACAGAAAGTTGCACATTAACCAGGCTTGTGACTGCATGCTACTTTAAATGTTTTTATTTGGTGCTCTGCATAGCCAGAGGCTTTTTAAATGTATTAATAAACATTACATTAATTTTCCATTGTTCTCAGTCTTAAGATATCACAGGTCAGAGTGGAGCCTCGTGGATCCCACTGGAAAACAAGACCAAACAAAAATGCCACATCGTGTCAGGAAGTGATGTCAGTAGCCGGAGTTTTGCTTCCAAACTTCTGTGTTTTACTTGACTTGTGAAGCTGTTTTCCTGTGCAAACCCATAGGCATAATACTTGTGGGAATGACTGAGGACAAACATCTTGCAGTTTTACTGACTATCAATGCATCATTCTTTGACAGACTATTAACAATCTGTTGACCCACGTAAAAATTGGAGTTTCAGGGAAAAAGAAACCATCCCATGTCTGCATATCGATAAAATGCTCACACTGCATAGATACATGAGTATATTGGATCGAGCTGCTCTAGTTAACACATTCAAGATCCTACTTATTGTCAATATCTGACCCAAAACCAATGATTCATGTTCCAAAGAAAATGCTGCTTTTATATTTTTCCACCAACCCAGTCTCTCACCACAGACCCAAGTTATTCCCCCAACTACTGCTCTACATCTGGGTGACATGAGAGATAATTGCAGGACGCTTACAGTCCTGATAAACTATGGTTTCCCCTGCTCTGCAGCCCTTTGAAGTTGCAGACAGTTTCATGATAATTGATAATCTAATCTCTTCCCAGCCTGTTTTTTTTAAAGGCTGCTCTGAAACAGCAAGAAGGGGAAATATTACAGCATAAGTATTGATTGCTGCATGCAGAGGTCACTGTGTGGGGATTACGCTTTTATCACAAGGTTCTTGCGAAAGGTGAAGTTTTGGCAAGATCCTAATAATAACCACAGAGAGCAACTTAAATACTGGGGGCAGGGGGAGGAAAATGATTTTTTATTCTTAGTACCTCAAGGCTATACATGGCAATTACTATTGCGGAGGCAATAAAGAAGTTGTTAATTACAGGTTTTATACCCTTGTAGCCCAAAGTAGGAATGAAAGGACTAAAGGTTACAAGGTGGTACTGAAGAAAAAGAGAAGGAAGGACAAAAGAGTAGCCAGAGACTTTTTTATATGCAGGCAAGTGAGTTACTTATGTTACAGTGGGATAAGCCATGGCACAGAGCAAATTTCAGTTTGATCAGGATAAACACTTGGAATCTTACTTAGCAAGTAATTTGCTTTATTTGCCTTAGCAGTTTTGCTGTGATTGCATGATTACCTAAAAACTCTGAACTGACTGATATATTCTCTGGAACCAAGGCATTGCATGAGGACAACGTGGAAGACTTATATTAATGAGCGTCAACTCTAAACACATTTTGCAGTTATTTTAATGTCTTAAATAGTGGACAGTGGTTTTGCAACAAACTCCTCAAAAAAAGGAAAAACAACTGCACTTTACAGGCATTTATCTTCCCCCTCCCCCCTCCAAAGAAAAGCACAGACAATAAATATCTGTGTATTCAGCAGAGGTGATTTGTTTGAAAATTAGAAACTTTCTGTTCCATTCCATTGGACAAACTTATCCTTTGAGATAAGTGATATTCATGAGAATTCGTAGTACTGTACAATATGTTAACTAGGGGCATGTAATTTTCTGACTGCTGACAGGGATAAATATATGCGTCTGCACACACACAAAACTCACACATACTTAATGAGAGCAAAATTAAAGTCTTCTGAAACAGGGCTGATTGATTAAAACTCAACAGACCCACACAAATATGAACACTAATACGCATGGCTCATAAAGTGCTTTCAGACCACATCTTTCAAAGAACATTATAAACACTCATTTCTCACCAAACTAAAACACCTCAGCTGTGCCAGAGTAGCAGGTGGGATAACTGGTGCGTTAGAGGTAAAGCCGGCTCTAGGAACATTGCCTCCCTCTGCTCGCCTTTTCTTCCCTGATGGCACACTGCAAATTAGAGCTCTTAACTTTTGAGTCAGACTGTATTTCTTGGGCAGACAACCAGCGGGCAACATGCTCTGACCTTATGCATTCTCACTCCACGTGCCTACAGAGAGAAGAGAGTAAGAAGGGCTACAGCAGAGCTGTCTGCCTTTGCTTTACACCTTCAGAGAAAGTATAAAATTCCACTTCATTCTGCACGGCTATTCATATCTTTGGACTTACTCAATGTTTTATTGGAAAAATCATTAAGGTTGAATTTGACAAAGAATAGTCTCATAAGCCATTCTGTAATTGGATGCAATCGGATGTAATACTCCAGCACTTGCTATTTCTTTATTGCTGTTTTCTCTTTTTGGGGAGCTTTCAAATTGTGTCAGTGCCTTACTTATAAATCTTTAGATAGTGTAGGCATTACTGCTGCTCCTCCAACTCTGCCACTGCCTCTTCTGATTACAATAACTGCTGTCATTAACTGGGAAGAGATTTCTAGCAGGTGATACTTCTTCACCCTGCTATTACCTATTTTGCTCATTTTTATGAATTCTGTAGACTTCCTCAGGCAGTCAGATGCAAGAGTTTCCACAAGACCCTCCTTTTTACAAGAAAATTCAATATGCAGTAAAAGAACAATTTGGTCACTTGATCTACAGTATAGTCAGAACTTGGAAGCTCCTGGACATCCTGGGAGGCTCCTGGACACCTGCAGATCCAATGTTTCAGAAGATTAATTCAGATCATCTGTCACAAGCTTAGAATATCTTGGACGTCTTTGCCCTACTTCACATGCCCTTTAAAGCTGGTCTGCCCAGTGCTGCAGAGCTAACATGATATGGACCTCTCAGACTCCTTGCACAAGTACTTTGCAGCTCACAACATATTTCTGCCCAGGATGTCCCAAGCCATCAGGAATCTATTCTTATTCAGTCTCAGATATTTCTATTATGATACCAACTTCATGTTTTCTTTCTTCCTCATACTGTCTATGTTTCCTTATGGTCCCAGGGCTCTCTATGCTTTCTTCATCTTTGTTATTGTGCCAGCTCTATGTATTTGCAAATGTGAGAGGAGAGTCCTAGGTGTAGTTGGGCTCTGACATTTTTATAGAAGAGCAAGTAGAAAAATATAGTCTTATAATAGACCAAGAAATGCCTCAATCTAGGCAAGCAAAATCAAAACTTTTTGTGTGATCCCACTGTCCTGCGAGTAACACTCCACTCACAGATTCTCTTGCATGTAGTATCTTTCTTTTACTGCTTGCCTTTGTCTTTGTTTCCCTTTTTTCTCTGTCCAGATTCTTGACTATCCACCCCATTTCCTCCTCCGTCCCATTCTCCCACTCCATTTTCTCCCTTCTGTTCCATATTATAGAGATAGTTTGAATTAAGGATAACAACAAGAGCAACTAAATGTATGCTTGCTGATTGACCCAGATTAGCCATTCTGAAAAAAAACACATGGCTTCTCCACCTTTTATCTCTGCGATAGGAATTGCTATGGAAAATTATTAGCTACTACTGTGGCCCATGTCAGTGTCAGGTAAGGAAGCACATAGAAGCTTTACATAAGTCAAAATTTAGAGTGTGCCTAACTTTGTATTGTCTTGTTTCTAGTGGGAACTCTATCACATTTTCGCTAGGACTTCTATAAAGCAGTAACATTAGCATACAGCTTTCCCCACAACTAAGCATTTATGTTTACTTATTGTAAATATGGGGGGAAGGGAGAATGCTGTACTTCATCTATTAAAGCACCAAATATACCCTAAATAAAAGACAGAATGGGTTATTTTTATTTTTATTTTTCCCCCAACCCCGACAGAACTCCTGGATTTGTTTACAATTGTAAAGGTTTTTCTTCTTAATTTAATTTGAAGGTTGATCTTAGTTCCCTGCCCTGCTTCTGTGTCCTGTATTTTCCTGAATTAAAGCTTTC
The DNA here is from genome assembly GCA_034781795.1 of Crypturellus tataupa. Taxonomy (NCBI): domain Eukaryota; kingdom Metazoa; phylum Chordata; class Aves; order Tinamiformes; family Tinamidae; genus Crypturellus; species Crypturellus tataupa. The sequence goes on from JAWLRI010000002.1 coordinate 1,318,756, forward strand.
TTTGCTGGCTTGTTTGTCTCCCCTAGCAGAGTTTTTTTGTGTCTGCTCATAATATCCTTTCTCATGGATGCTGTTTCTTCTGTGACATCTGCTCTATCTGAAGCAGGGCTGAGACTTTCTTTGATGCAAGTTCAGGCAAATAACTCAGTGCTGTTACTAGGCAAGTAAAAGTACTTTTAAAATTTGTCTCCCTTTCTGGAGAGCTTTTATATAGTTTTCTTCATTGTACACTTTGTTAATATTTTCCACAGATTTATGTCCCCTTGCAGATGCAGTTTCCTAGTGCACTTTTATGAAGTTAAAAATTACAGGCAAGTTTTACACTTGCCCTTTGGCACCTGCAAATGAATTAACTGAGATCTGTTAATGCTGACTAACACGAGCTGTGGCTGCCTGTCACAGCGAAGTACAAGCAGTGTTGGCTTTGTGTCTACACCTGAAAGAAGGATTAAAAGAAAAAAAAAGTTGGATAAAATTTTTGTCTCATAAAGTGTTACTTTCAGCCATAATGTATGTGACACATACGTTGCATTACATGTATATATTAAATGCACATTAAATATTTGACGGTCTGTCTATTTAAAAGTATCTAAGGCAAAGTAATATTAAATGTTTGGCCTGGCTTCACAAAAGAAAGAGAATTCATAGTACAAGCTGTCACTCAGTCCTTCGCTAATCCTTTTGTGTCTAGGTATTACAGCTCATATGGTATGTAGGATCTGAGCCCCAGAAACCTAGACTCACAGGATGAGCTGCTGCAGTAATGCCACTGATTCTGAACTCTTATGCTTCCTTTCCTTGGCTTTAGATAAGCCCTGAGGACCAAATGACATTGTCACCCACGTGTGTGTCCATGGAGTGCCTGTTGTGAACATGTGCTCAAGAGCAGAATTTGATCTTGGATGTTATGTTTACACTGAATGTGTAGTATTTGTTGTATCAAACACCATCTTTGTAAATTTAATGTATACACCTGAGAAAGTCTCTTACTGAATGATCTACCTAGTTTTCAGTGAGTGAAAGTAATGGAGACAGCACAACCTCCCTTTACACTTTTTAAATCATTTCCTGTATCAAAACCTTTTGCACATACCGGGTTTTTAGTTTCTGCAGGCATCAAAGGCATTTTACTTTCATTGACTACGATCTGATGATTATGTGGACTATTTTTTTGTATAATTTAAGAACAGATTTGCAAGGACAATTGCTGTTTGTTCATGCAAATGTAAGACACCGCTACTCTTTGAGCCTGCAAATGAAATAAACGCCTGGCCAAAATGAATGTGCATTTTGTAATTTAATGTATGCACCTCCATATTATATGGACATTCCATATGTACAAAAGAAATTAAAAAATTATGTATTATTTTAATACATAATAGTCTGCTTAGCAGGTCAGACTATTTTCAGATCGCTTTCCTGTACTACTCAATGATGACTCTGCTACATGCTTTTCCATGTAATTGCAATGGGGACAATAAAGTCACAGAAAACTTTGCATGCTAAGATGCTTATAAGTAAGCAGAATTTTGCCAAAAAAATGACTATTGCGTAGCTCATCAAAGATCCTTACATTTTTTAAAATAAAAAAGACTTAAAATTTCATATGTGGACTGTGCATTTCTATTGATGGTCCCAGTGTGTGGTAATATTTCCTGAAGTAATCTAGAAAAATATAAGTAGAAAGAGAATTGTATGTTTCACTTGTGTATTTTATTCTGTTTTATGGAGCAACACATTAAGCTTTTGCCTCTTCTGAGCATTTTCTTCTGATTGCCTTTGCTGACTCTCTCCCTTTCCTTTAGCCTTCTCATACCTGATTATTTTCTCCTTCCCTTTTATGCATGTCCATAGGGAAAAGAATTTCATTAGACTCTGAGTATCCATATTCTGATTTGTAACAAGGCGTTTGGATGTCTGTGTATGGTGCAAGAAGTGCAGAGGAACTGCTGATTTCAGAACTACTTCCCTTCAGCAGAGCAGGCAGCAAATGATCAGGGGAGAATAAACTCAGGCTTACTGTCCTAATGTTAAATTCCTTTTACTTTATCCTGCATCTTAAATAAATTGGTATCTTTGATGTCACTTAATAGAGAGAATAGTCACAAGAATGACCTACATATAGAGGACACATTCTGTAAACAAAATTGCATTTTGCTCATTAGGTACAGTACAAATCAATTCTGGGTAACAGAGACATCCTAATAAGAATGGCTTTTTTGTATCTCTGCCACCAAGGTGAAACTTAAAATAGGTAATATACATATATATCAATCAATTATTAACCATATGGAGATAAAATTCATCCATTCAGAAACATCCTGTCACCACTCATAAAAAGGATGTTCTGAGGTTTATGAATAGGTCATGTACTTAAAATTGCTAGTTAATAGTGAGTAGATAAAGTGGATCTACTTATATTATCTTCATGGAGGTTATTCCTAAATATACCTTGTGTGTCACTTTCAGGGAGCCTTCATACAATAACCTCATATTACGTAGCATTGTAAATATGTGAACTTCCAAGATGATCAGATCAGGAGTTTCTGTAATTCATTGTCCTGTCTGAGAATCACTGAGATGTATTCACCAACGAGTGTTAAATGTGATAAATTTGCAAGCTACATTCCAAGTCAATCAATTAGCGATTTGAAAGCTACTGAGTAGCATCTAATCTTGGATTATCTACACCATAGGAATATTTTTACTAGTGAGGTCTGCTCTAACAAGGTGTTAAATGAAGGAAAAAGCAACACAGCAAATTGTGGTGACCACTGCAAAACATGTGCAGTCTATAATCAGACCTCGATCAGACAACAGTGCATCTAGAGATCAGTATTGCAGAACCCTTTAAGTTTAGCAGTGAGACTATCTAATATTGATGTAAGTTAGAGGAAGCAGCCTCGCAGAAAACGGAAACTTTCAGAACTGATCTAAATAAAAAGGTGGAACTCACTGTCTGATAAGGCAAGGGAATGATTCATGGCTGGGAAAAAGTCAGTAAGTGAAATGTAAGAGGGGGGCAATTTAGGGGAAAATGTCATAAGTAATACATTGGAATGGTGTGCATTAGAAATTTTGGAATGAAAGGAATACACGGACACAAGGAATGTGCATTGCATAAACTTTCTTTGGAAAAAAAATGGAAAAAAAGAGAATCCAATATACTGCAATATAGTTCTGCAATATAGGTAAATCATAGGTATTCAGAAGCAGTGGGGTAGAGTAAATGTTGCTGTGCTTATCAGACTTTCGCGAACAACATTTATTTTTTGGATCATAATTTGTTTAGAGGGGAAAAGAGATGATTCAGCGGCCTTGGATGAGCTACAGAAAATTTCACTTTTGGGACACAGTTTCAATCCAACCTAACTTCGAATCCTCCTCTAATTTTTGAGGCACTCATGAGGGGACAGCTATGTGTACCCTTGCGTAATGCTTTTGTGTGCGTTTTACTCCCTGGCCTGGTGTGGACAATCTCATTCCAAATGAAGCCTGTTCTTACTCCTGAAAGCTGCCTTTTCTCCTGTCTGCCACACGTTTAGCTTGGCCATGTTTGGGTCCCTTCACACTATCCAGCAACACTGACTACTCTTAATTGGAAGCAGAATAAAACAACTGTGAAATCAAGCAAAGGTATTAAAGAATTTACAAGCAGTTGCTTGTAATCACAATTTAGCGAGAGAGAGATTGCAGGCTATAAGAGCAAAGATGAACTAAACCAATATAACAAGCACTACCAAACAGTCCAAAAAGGAAACATTGCTTATGGGACATCAACTCATCTTTATCTGTCAACAGTGAAAACACACAACAAGGCTTGCCCTTTTGAAATGTAAACAGAAAATTATGCCTCTAACACAAACCCAAGCCATTAAAAAGGCAGCTTTTATTCTTTCCCATAATGTTCGGGAACATAAGGCAGTAGCACTGATGTGACTCCACAGCTGTTGCCAGGGGAAAGTAGGAATGTAGCCTGCCACATCTGGGGTGACATCTTTGAAGAGGCACTTAATCTGCAGTGCTGAGGTATGCTAAGCCTCTTTGCTTTTCTTTACCAGTTCTCAAGCTAATACTACTCCTGGAGAGCAATGCTGATTTCAAGTCAATGGCTGAGATGAAAGAACAATTAAGGACAGTGATGCTTTATGCATTGTGGAAAATATAAAGACAGGACAATAACATAATTCCTTGATCACTCCGGCAGAAGATTTACTTTGCCACACTTTAAAATAGTAGGTTCCCTGCTTCTAAAACAAAAATGACAGGAATTTTTAATCACTGAGTGTGTGTTTTGTGAATTGAAGGGGGGCATTGAAAAGAGTGAAAAAATAAGAGGTATCTGCTGCTATTACACTGGTGTGATTCTATTGGATCAAAGGCTTTTCTTCTGTGTAGCTCTTCAGAAACAATTTGCCAGTATTGCTAGGCAGGCATTACACAAAGAAAGACATCAGGTAGAGAAACACAGGAGAAGCTTTAATAAGTAAGAATGCCTTTATGGCACTATTCCCATTTTCTCATAATTGAAAATCTAAGAAGCCAGACATTTTTGGTGGCTGCACAATAAATAAATAAATAAATAATAGGAGAGAAGGATGGAATTTCTGCTCTGAAATGTCTTCAAACTTTCTGCTGGTTTAGAGAGGTTAGCCCTTATTTCAAAAGAAGAAGACAAGGCAGAATCTTACAATAGGGTAAGTGGACATTTCGATCTTCAGATTGGTGTGCTTCACTGACGTTTGACTGGCTGCAGTGCTAAATACTGATTTGAAAAGGAAAATAACCTCAAAATGTCAGAGCAGTAGACCATTTTTTTTCATTTATGAAAAGTTGCACTTTTTTTTTGAAAATGTGCAATAAAGACCAGACTCTACAGTAAACCATTGAGAGAACTAATGTGAAGACAGATACAGTAGAATAAGAAAGAGTCATTGGGATAGCAGTATCCTATTTCTATACTGCCTCTGATAGCTGTGTGACTTGGATAGGACATTTAGGTTTTGATATAAAACTCAATAACGTCAAGAGAAAGACTGTAGGATCTGTGTTTCCGATTTTCACCTGAGTGCTACTATCTTCCCTTGTGTACATTTGAAAGCTGGACTCTTTCTGTGCTTTGGTATTATCATCTCTAAAGGGTCTATGAAGGGACAAGGTATTATCTAAACTAACATTTTAATACATAATTATACTCAGAGACCTAAAGAGAGAGATAACAAAATACTGTGTAGAAGGTTCACAAGGATATGCTGGGAAAAATAGAAGAGAAAAAAAGTCCTATTTCTATGTGAAAAGTTATTAAAGACATCCCTAGGCTGGTGGACCAAAAGTCAAAGATTTCTTCTGTGGCTGTGGAGCAACTCATCAATATTTATATTGCTATTTAAGTGGGGATTGGATAAATGATACCGAAGACTTTTTTGACAGTTTGATGCTGATATGCTGAGGTCTTATTCAGTAGGAAGTCAAAAGAATGATTTCACTTCTGTTTCATGATCTTCAAGACATTTCTCTCTTTTTTCAGCAATATGTGCAGTGTCATGCGGCACTGATAGCTCATGTGTACGAGACCGTCTTTATACTAGCAGTCCACTTAGTTGGTTAAGTGCTACAGAAAGAGATTTCTGCTTTCAGCTGTGTCTCACAACACAGCAAGAAAGAATCTTGGGTCACCTGGGTCACCTCAGACATTTGCCTTGGTTAACAGTGGAATAAAACTGTGGAACTGGTGGAACTTCTACTCAAATGCTGCACACAAATAAGTCTGATCCCAGGTATTATGCGCTTTCTAGTTATTTGTAAAAAATAACACTTCTAAATCAAAGAAGGAATCAGTTCTGTTTTACCAAAACAATTTTTTTTTGCGAGTGGACCAGTTGTAGCCTTTAAGAATTGCAGAACTTGTGTAGTTCACACACACCTGCCAGGAATATTCTCCAGATCCTGAGCTATTGGTTCAGGGTTACATCTTAGTGTTTTAATTAGGATCTGGAAGCAATACTTTTTTTTTTGTAACAAAGATTTGACAAAAGAGCAACTTGCAGATCAGTAAATGAAGGACTCATGGGGCTGGACATTTACATAAAAATGTATTTTTTTCCAAAAGCTTTACAGAATCGGTGTTATTGGTGAATAATCTAAAGTTCTCTGATTTTTACTGGATGGGAAGAACTGCCTTTCTCCTGACTTTCAGTATTCCAGGGAGAACACAAACAGCAAAGATGTACCAAACAACTGTAAAGCTAAGCCAGTCTCCATAGTGAAAAGATATTACAGAAATGCCTTGTTTTTGTGCAAGTTTATAGGGAAAGGGGTAACCACCCTTTCTCCCTAAAGGGATAATCACATCTTTTGGAGTCTGGAAATTTCTCAAACAGCTCTGCTCTAGGAAGACAGATTACCAAATCAGGGCACTCACTTGGGATGCAGGAGAGAAGAAAGAGAATGGACTTGACCTTTGTTCTCCCACATCTCAAATGTCTCCCCTAGCCACTAGCCAGGAGAGTGGGTGAATTATATTCCCTTGTGGTCTTCTTCCTACCTTTGGAGGCCTTCATTTCGTCCCTGTGTGCAAAAGGGCTCCTCTTCCACATTGCCAGGAACCAACAAAGCACTGGATTTGCTGTTGCATTCTCATACTGACGCAGGCAAATGGATCAAGTAAAAAGGCTTAGAACGGCCACTTCAGAAAAAGAAATGGATGTTGGCTCTGGGCGAGCCAAATCCAAGCGGTGGTCCCAGTCTGTTTGTGGTAGTTAGCTGCTCACTGTCACTTTAAAAATCTATTTACAGGTACTGTTTTTGCAAGGACAAATTATTTTCTATAATTACCCGTATTCTTTTAAAGAAAAGAGCCCTAGGAGTCTCTCAAATGATAACACAGAAGAATGACTGAACCACACAACAGCAGCATCTCCCTCCCCAGAAGCAGCCATTGAGGTGAGGTGAGCTAAAGCTGCCCCAGCCACAGCAGGTAGCTCAGCACACTCGCTTGCTTCAAGTGTAGATGTCTGAATGGATATCCGTTCCCTCCCCCCTTCAAACCAGCCTGCCGTCCCACTGCTCTGCGTGTGCTGGCTTGCCCAGCTGTACCCTTTTATGCCTCTTACAGACAGATACACAAAAGCTCTGTGCACTAAACATTAGTTCTGCCTCCAAATTATGCACGTTCCCATTAAAAAAAAAAAATCACAAAGCCTGTAACTGGGAGTGGACTGGAAGCTCTTGGGCTATGAGCAGACTTAGGGATTATACAAGCGAAAAAGAAAAACAAAACAAAACCCAAAGTGCTGCCTTCAGAGATGTGGCTTGTATTCAAGCATAGTGGACCAGAACACCCTCCATGTATATCCCACAAGGTAACTACAGTTCCCCTTAATTTTACACTGCTACAAATGAGTTTGCAGAAAAGGAGACAGTCACCCTGTGCTTTTAGATGTCCCTACCCCATGCCTGCAGCTTTCTGCACGTGCACACACATGCACTCTCTCTTTGATGCTCAAGGCTTCAACTTTATTAGCCTTCTGTAACAGTTATAAGCAATAAATATGGTAAAGCAATAAATATCAATGTTAAATAAGAACAGACTAAACCAGCCCAATATTTTAGGCTTTTCCACAAAGACAAACAAGTCTGGAAATGTTTCTAGAACTGCAAGTGTAAACATGAATCTGGCTCAGAATAGTCGCAGCATTTGTAAATAGCTTCTTAATGACCTTTCTCACTCCTGCGCCTGCAGCAGGAGACCAATCACATGAGCTGAGCATTTCTAAATGCAGGGCACTCGGAAAGGAGCTCTGGGACAACATCCAGCATGTAAGTTCCCTTTCAGTCTTCTAATTCTTCTTCCTTGTCCGCTTAGGCAGGGGGGTGATGGACACACTATATACTTCCCAGGGGTATTTGACATGTCAGAGTATTTTTTGCAATCTAGATACATATTTCTTAACCTAAAGCCTATATTCTACCAGTATATGAGACTGGGGTCTTACATGAATGAATGCATATGAAATACTGCAGTGCTGCAACAAGGCAAGATAATGGAAACCTGTACATATATATAGGCAGTCAGTCCCTAACTATTTCCATTTTAAAGCCAAAACACAGTGTTTTATGGTAGCAGGGTGACTTAGTCTATCTGGATGTTACCTGACATTCAGGACCATGAGATCCCATCAAATAAAGAAGGACCCTTTGGCCGCCTAAACTGTTGAAACGTGTAACAGAAGGGACTTGTCTGTTGTGCAGATTGCAGTGCACTGTGGAAACACCCAGGCACTAAATGGACTGGCTCAGGGACCAGAAGCAGAAAAACCAGGCAGGTCTGAATGAGCTTAGGCAGTTTTTCATGCTGTTTCAGGTAGAAAGATTTTGCAATCTAAGATGTTCATTTGAAGCTAGCTGGGCTGTCTCTGTGCTCTGCTGCAGAAAGCCAAGAGGATTTCACTTCACACACCTTAGAGACTATGGTATGTATGTCCACATTTAAGTTGAGTTTTTAGAGCAGTCTAATGGACAGAAATAAATACTCCTAGGATGTCATTCACCCAATTATTTTTAAATGTCTCTATTGGGATAATTCTCACTGTTTCTCTTCACTGAATATAAAAAGGGCTTAAACTTCCAACTCTGACATAGACATCTACACGTAAAAGTCTAATGCAAGGGAGATAAATCCCCTTCATTACCTTTTCAGGCAGCTTGAAAAGACCCTTCACTGTCTCAGGGCTGTGCTAATACCAAATTCTAAATGCAACAATGTAAGCAGAAGCCTAAATTCCTGTACAACAGAAATGAGCATAACTGATAACTTATTGTGGCTTTGTCTCCCTCTGACAGTTGGACTACATGCAACTTCAGGAGCCTCTGAGGATATGTCCCACCTCATTATTAATACAAGACACTTAGATCCATATGTCTCTGGGTCAGGTACCCCGATGATGATGACCGAGTTCTCAGTCAAACTCTCTCTATCAGTGGACCCCATCTTGGCTCTCTGCTGGTCTGTAAATCTGGGACATCTTTCCACCTTGGCCATCTCTTTGGCAACCCTACTGAAACCACATATGGAAAACGTCTGTGATTTCCAAGTAGGTAATGCAGCTGCAAGCTATAGAAATGTATACAAGAAGGATATGTCTGGTGACTGAAGGACTTGCACAAGTTGTTGAAGTAACCTCTGGTATTATTCTTAAAGCCTAGAAAGAACCATTCATCAATCAAATAAAGATTGTCATCCTCCAATGACAAAGCTTAAAAAATCCAAATCTATTTGCAAATGTTCAGAGTGAGACCATTAAATGTTAGAAAGCAGGAAAGAAGGCCACTATCTTCTCTACATCCCTGGCTCAAATTTCAGTCAGCAATAAATAAGGCACTGTGAGCTGTTTGCTTTTAACAAAAAGCAAACTTTTCACTGTAGACTAGCAAATCCTGAAGTGAGATGAGAGTCTAAAACAGCAATAATTCAGGAAGAAGGAGTTGCCCAACACAACTGAAACAAAGAAGATACTTTAATGTAAATCAATACCCAGAAACTTGTGAAACCAGTTAGAAAAAGTTTAGATGTCTATCATAGTGTGCAGATTTGTCTAAACACTATATTGTGTGCACTATCAGCTAGTTTGAACTCTTTTGTAAACTCAAAGCTAGTGTATCTTGTTAACTGCGCTGAAAGTTTTTTCTGCTCATTATTTGAATTTATAGTATTTGTAGAATAGTATTTATAGGTAGTATGGGAGTAGTGAATCTGACCTGATGCAGCTAATACATGTATTATATGTATATGCAAAAAAACACTTTGGACTTTAAACTATTCACTAATTTCATATTTCCAGCATTTTGTCTGGTGGCCACTTGGGGCTCTTCAGCAATTGACTCAGTACCAATGCAGAAGCAAAAGCAAGTCTATGGGCAAGGAGTGAAACAAGTGCATCTGGGCAGTGTTAGATGAAAAATCAGTAAAAATACTTTGAAAAATGTTAACCAAATGTTAAATAAAGTGTTGGAACTGTATGTTTTGTACTCTAGCCCACTGTATATTGGCAAGACCTAGCATTTTCAGGAAAAGCATGAACAGTTTCAAGGACTTTAATTCACTCTCTAGTAAAACCTGCCAAGGATAATAGAAAGTTTGCAATCAGAGAAATTAGGGATGGAAGAGATTTATTTGATTTCTGCTCTATCTTTCCCTCCTTATACTATAGAATAGTTCAACAGAGAAGGAATTCTTGTCAGATTTTTTTTAGTTGCTTGTCTTGGGGACTACTTCCTTTTCCTTTTTTTCACCATACATTTATACTGAAACTGTCTAAACAATTCTCAGAGAAGCTGATGACAATTGAGAATATTTTTGATGTATCTCTCAATTTTCACTACATTGAAAAAAAGGGACCTAGCAAAAAATGGATTAGTCACCAGCTTATCCACTCTGACATCAGTTTTTGCACTCTTCTCTGATCCCCTTTTCCCACTGGTTCTTCTAATGACATTCTTGAATATCAGAGACAGGAATTAATGCAGGATTTAATGCAAGACCAGCAAATCTAGCATATGGTCTGAAAAAGTGGTCAGCAGCAGAAGCTTCAAAGAAATGTGCACGAACAGTGCAGTAGGCCCATAATCTGATCCCTGAAAATCTCATCTTAATCTCAAATAGGGAAAAGGTAATTTAAACTCAGAAGTATGAGGTCTCATTTTTCCTTTAGAACATATGTTACCAAAACTAAATTACAAGGCTGGATAGTTCTGTTAGTCATACAGGTCTATGTATGACAAATTTCTCCCCTTCTTTTCTGGGGCATTTTGCTGAAGTTTTTCCTTTAAAGACTTCCTATTATTTTAACTGAACCATCTTTAGTGGAGCAGGGACAGCATAGGTATCATAAGATCTCATCCAGTTGCTTCCTTTTGGGAAGCAATTGAGTTTGGATTTCCTTGATTGTCTCCTATGTTGACTCAAGAGTCTACGGGTGTTTTGTTTATGGACTTTGGTAAGTGGGTCACTTCCATTTTTCAGAAATAAGAAATTGCTGACACAAAGAAAATAGGTGGATATAAACAGTGTGTTCACTAGTATCTGTAGCAAACAATAAGAGATATTTAGGGTTTGAAAGGATAACTCTGAAAATAATATGAAGTTTAATGCTTTAGTCAAAATTTGTTCCTAATGTGTCTCTTTCACTATTAGGCAACATTTTCTTTTTGAAGCTATGAGAATTATAGCAAAATGTTAATTTCACTGTTCTTCTCATACACTATCACAAGAAAATTGTGCTCTACTTGCTGGAGCAGGGGGGTTGGACTAGATAATCTCTACAGACTCCTTCCAACCTCAACCATTCTGTGATTCTGTGAAAATAAACTTCCCTGCTTTGTTGAGTGGAAGACTTAATGACTAGTTGTTTTTAAAAGATACACTTGGATTTACTGCATTGAGGTAGGAAGCATTTTGAAAAGAAACATATAATCTTTGTAATCTTAGCCCACAATAGTATGTAAAAAGTCTTTGCAAATACATTTGATATTAACATTTAATAAACAAAATATCCTTTAGAACATGTATCATCTAGGCTTTAAGAAAAAATCTGTGGTTCATACCCCACCTGTCCTACAGTCAAGACTTTCAAATGTGGTTCTAATGTACTTCCTGCTCTCCTTCTTTGAAGGAGACAGTGTACTTGGTGTTGCTTGGATTTAAACATCTTTTTACCTTTGACTAGCATACAGCCTCCTTGTTCTTGCACATACCGTGATTTTTTCTCTCAGAGATCTTTTGCATTTATTCCTGAATATATGGCTAAAAAGGCACTAATACTGGATTACCCAAATAAGTATAGACAGAAGATTTCATTCAGTAACTCTACATATAATTTTAAATTCAGTAATTCTTTATTTCTTTTCAAGTGATGGAAAATCAAGACTACATCTAACCTGGGCTAGTAATTTAACAGCCATCACTGTGAAAAAAAATTCAATGTGAATGACTGCAGCTGCAGCTTCCATGCACAGGATATTGCTAAGATGTTGCTTTATTTTAGCAGTTTATTTCTTTACAAAGTTAGCCTGTTTTTGCCACTTAATTGGGCTGCATCATTCCAGTACCCATGTTCTATTTCCATGCATTTGCAGCCCTTGCCATGTCCCAAATTCATTTTTTTCTCTTTTTTTCGTGCAGTACACGAGCCATTCTGTCTACTGTCTAGTGAGGTAAATCTCAAATTGATCCTCAGGAAACCGTGGCCTGCAGTTTCCATTTTTCTGCAAGGTCCCAGATGCTGGCCAGAGGCAGCCTGTTCTCCAGTATGTTGGAATTGAGGGCTGGGCTGAGGCTTCGTCCTGATAAACAACCCCGCACATGGGAAGCACCTTTATCAGACTGGATGCATGCTAGTGATTCCTGAGCAATATGTGCTCCATCATCATGTTATTTGCTGAGTGACCTTCGCCATCTAGGTTTCTCTGTTCTAGCTAAGCACTGTTGTATCCTACAAAGCAATGATGTAACCTACTACAAACAACTACAAGCTTTGTTTATATCCATATGTCTGTGTTGTGTGAAGTATTGGTCTCTGAATGTGAGGCAAAATAATCTGCAAGCTCTCAGGCTGCTCTACCTTATACAGTCACCAGACTAGTTTCTTGCTTGCCTCAGGGTCCAGAGACCATAAATGTAGCCTAAAACCACATCACTCCTAATTCCTTTCGGTCTTATGCTGATTGTGACTTAATACTTGCAGAGAGAGTTTCAATTCTGAGCCTTCAGCATGCAAGTGACTGAAAAGCGGAATACTGCAAGACATAGAAGAAAGAGAAGTTTGAAAAGGCATAAAAAATGGAAGTCAGATGACATTCCTTCTCCCTCTCCTCCCTTCACACACATACACAGATATTTTGCCTTCTTAAGCACTTTTTCACTGACCTTTTTTTCTTTTTTTTTTTTCCTTTTTATTTCACTGTGTATATACTGAGGGGAAGAAAAGGTACACAGCCATTTTTTACGAGAATGTTGACTGAGGGTGGTCACCATCTGTGCAAACTGTCTGCGATTGTGACTTCCTCTTTGCCGTCTTCGCAGTCAGGGAGAAAACCTCACTTCTTAGATAATCCGAGAAATATTATTATCCATCACCCTTGCCACCATCCTTTCCCTCCTTGCCCCCCCAGCCCTTCAAATGATTGGCATTTTCCAGTCAAAACATGCTTCCCCTTTGCCTGAAAGGGCTCCTTTAACGACATAGACATCCTGTTTAACATGCGAAGAGGTGACTGGTTAGCACCAGCAGCCCGATGTGATTTTTGGGTATTGAAACAGGGGCCTAGGATGGTTGCTTAATTAGCACAGCAAATAATAATTAAATTTACCACTTTTTTACAGGGTGAAGAATTTACTCTTCCTCTTCCTTGCTCTGCCTTCCTCCCCTCCTACAAATTAGACCTCTTAGCAACCTAGAGAATGGGATCAACGATCATAAATTTTTTGCAGTTTAACATAGATGTTTATTAAATTTGTCTAATTAAAACAAGGCAAACCTGTAATGTTTGCCTTTTAGTAAGGCTTTTCCAGGTATAACTTTTCTGGTTGAAGACAATACTGCCCCAGGTGCTGTCATTCTTCCCTAGCAGAAGGTAACATTGCATTTATGTGGCTCCTTCCTCATATACTTTAGGAAAAATCAAAGGGCTGAGCTCAACTCCCCTAATTTTACTAACCAACTGATTTTACCTGAAGTGGGTGTTGGAGCTCTGATAGGGACAAGTTTATTAGAAAAAGAAAAAAAAAAAAACAAGCTGATGGTGATCTCAGAGAGGTGCAATAAGGGCGCTTAACAGGGGGAAAAAACATAATAACAATCTGCATAAGTATCTGTGAAATTAGCTTCTACTTACAGTCTTTGACTGTAGAAACACGTCAACAACATCTATTTGCACCTACTGAAGAAGTGCCTAGTTCCTTGTTACCACCTGGGGTATGGTAGCCCATCAGAAGGAAACTTGGCAAAGAGTGGCAACCCCAAGTAAAGGAGAGAGAGGGAAGACAATCTCTTCAGGTGACTGTACTAACTACAGACAAAATTTAGGCCATGGTCAACTGTTTCAGCTATGTTTAGAGTAGGGGTCTGCAATAATTTGACTTCAGTGCTTACTTTTTGCTAGTGCAGGCAAATCCCCATATTGCATGTTGAAGTTGGAGGTCTTTGTTAATGAAAAGGATCTTGCTCCTAAATATACTTATAAACAACACTTAAATTTATTTTCAGATATCTACAATTTGCTAAAACCACTATTTTCATATAGTTTTATCACAACAATGCTAACAATGCCGTCGCCCTTCACACTTGTATGGTAACTTCCATATGCAATTTCACAAATCGTTTTACCACTAGATAACAGTTTGACTTTACAATGACCTGCTGAAGTTGGGAACTGTGGTTCTGGTCATTTCAAAAGCAGCTAAAGTAATGGCAAGTACCCTGCAGGAGATCTCAGTGTGAGTCAACAGAATAGCCTAAAGAGTCGAAGTTATAGTTTCCAGGCAAATAAAATTTCTACTTAGGACTTCTCATGGAAGTTTTGGCTTGAAGTCACCTTTTGTGAGAAGAGGCACCCATAAGGCAAGAGTGACAGACTAGCACCTGCAGTATCCATGAGAAAGTTTCAGAGACAAAAGGGAGGCTGGCTAAATTACTGGGCACCAGGGCTTTACTCTGTTTTCTACATCGGTCTGACATGTACAAAGTCTGACTTTGGATCCCACAGTATCCCATTATCCCATAGGATGAACTATCCCATAGGATGAACTACTCACAGTCAGAAATGAAAATCTGGATGATGGTTTTGAAACCTCAGTTTTCAATTTGGGGGAGGTTAAGCTTTCTTCTCATTGGGTTTTCCTCAGAGGAAAGCTATTTTTCCTTCAAGATCCTTCATTTTTCTACTCATTCTACATTCTTGTTAGGTCATAATGACTATTTTATTGAAGCAGTTTAAGCTCTATTGCTAAACAGAACTAGGTAAGAACGGTCTAAAAACAGTTCGAAGTTTATAATTTTTTAAAAGAAGCTATTGTAAGCCTTGGGCCTCTCAAGGTCCCTCTGTTTTGCTAGAGGTGAATATACTGTTGAGTTATAGGAAGGAGGTGGGGCTACAGCTGGACAGTATGACTCTTAGTAGAGTTCTCTACAGCACCACAGTGTCACAGACTCTTTGTAGTTCTGTGGCTTCTTATACTTACACGTGGGCAGATACTCAGATAAGCACATAGTCTCCCAAAGCAAGAGATCTGATGGTTACTAAATTGATGGTGCAAGAGGAGCTGTGGAACTGGGGTGCAAACACCGGACATAAAGCTCTAGCTTTGAATATCTTTTTCTTCCCAGCAGTTGCTCACTTTTCCTCTAGAAGGAACTAAAGCTGTGAATCCTCTAACCTACCTTGCGAAGCACAGATACATTCTGATTAGAGTAAATCAGCATCACTTAGCAGCGCAAGTGAAGCCTGTAAAAACAATGGTCTTGTTTTGCTTACCCTGAAGTAAATCAGGATCAAGATGGCTGACAGCAACAGATTTATACTGACGCAAAACTGAGGTAAGATCAGAATCAGGCGAGCTGAGTTAAAATATATTCTCCTGTGTTGAGGGCTATTGATGCAGAGTTCTACATTTCATCTGAATTAATCTTGAACTGCTTGCTTTCTAGAGGAGCAGAACAAATAGTCATTAGTCTTGTCATCTCAGCAAAATATGACACTGGCTTGGATTTTAAAATGTTTACCATAACATTTTGCATATACCAAGTCAAAACATCTTACCCAGTGCTGAAACTGATTAAACAATTGCTCCTCTATATTCTGAGGGACAAAGCCTAAGGAACAAGGACTTGCCAAAAGTTTACATTATACCAAGGAGAGGAATCTGTTAAAATTGTGGTGGATACACTTGCATTTTTGAATCAGAAAAAGGCATCTTGAAAAATGATAGAATATTTGGTCACGTGGGTATGTTCCTGTTGCACGGCTTTTAGAGTAGATGTTATTTGTATCTCAAAGTTCTCAGTTACATACCACCCTGAAACCATACTGTTATCTTCTACAGAAACAAACAAACAATTTAGCCTGACCTATAGTTTAATGTCCAAAAAAAAAAAAAGAGAGAGAAAGAAAGAAAGATGGTCAATGGCTAGTGCCCCACTGTAGTAATAAAATGTCTAGACAGCAATTAACATCCATTTCCCTTAAGAATGCAACTGTGTCATCAGCAAATCTTTACTACTTTGCAGGGGACTAATCTAAATATGTTTAATCATTAATCAATTTCCAAAATCTGAACAGGATTTGCTTTTCATGGGCTTTGTCTTCAAAACTGCAGTCACTTTATGAGAAAAACACAAACCTAAGAGGGGATTATTCTGGCCTCAGTCCAGAGGGTGAGACTGCTTAGAAGATCAGTGGTGCTGTGTCTTGTTTGGGAACATTGCACTCTTTCTGCATACGTTAGCACTTTCAGTTTCCTTGATTCTTTTCTATTTCCTCTTTGTCTGTGTGTATTCATAGCGAGCAGCAGTGACTGAAAGCCCTGAGCGGGATTCTGCGCACAGACTGGTCCTGTAATAGCTGGCAACTCTATCTGTCTTGTGAGCTGGCTTTGAGAAATATCCCTCTTCCCTCCTTTGAGCTGCACTTCTCTTCCCCCAGAATTATTCTTCCAACCAATGGTGGAGTCTCTCACAGGTCACTGATTACTATATTTGCATGGGATTGCACTAAACTTCCTGTCAAGCACTGGGAACAGGAAATTACTCTTTAGCTTTCTACAATTAAACACAAAATTCACTGTGCTCCCATTACTGACACAACCACCAAAGAGGTTTTAAACCCCAAAGGAAAGTAGTATTCTAAATGGCATAAATAAGGAGGGAATCTGACCAATGGATTTGTGATCACTACAGTGCACTCTAACTGCTTCAAGCCTACTGATGCCGGCAATGAATTTACCCTAATTTACAGTATCATAACTGAGCTCAGCCTCAGGCTCTGGAGCATTCACTGAATACATCAAAGTACTTCAGCAAAGAGAAAATACCACAAGCTGATACCGTGCCCCCCCGCTCTCCTTTTTTTTTTTTAACTTGGAGGACTGGAACTGTCTCCTTTAAGCTTATACTTCGCTTCGGTGTGCTTTGCTCTTGCCAAGCGAGTAGGAAAGGTGAAGTTTATTGCCCTCCAGCAGCGGCACTTCTGGAAGTTCTGGAGTTTACCAAGGCCAAACACTTCCTACTGCACCCAGGAAGCAACGCAGGTGGACTGGGCTTTACTTACAGCTTTTGCCTAGTTATTAACAAAACGTTTCTGACAAATGGCTGGTTACATATACATGATGCAAACTCCAAATGAAACATGCACTGCGACTGTATTGCAAAAAGACAGGTTGTCTTTATTTATCCACACTGCTTGGGTGAGTGGATTGCCCATTGCGATGCTAAAGAGACCTAAAGAAAGGGATGTCAGTCTTTGGGCTGAATCCTAGCCACCAATACAGCGCCTTACCTGCTACTGGCCTCTCAAGCAGATGTAGTCTGAAACCAGTGCTTAGATTTGTGACATGAGAGTAGCCCATTGACCTTCCCTCTACGATACACTCATTCTGATGGAGAATATGGCAAAAAAGCTCCAACGTGGAGAAGTGACCTATCTACCCAGAGCATGGCACCTCTAGGCTGTCCTGTTTAGAAGGGGAAGGAAGGGATTAGAGAGGAGGTAGAACTTTGGCCTTCCGTTTGAGGAGGGGCAAGGACACATGTGGTGTCTTCCGGAACTTACCGTGGCATGGCTTTGAGATGTGGTAACAGTGGACACAGGGATTTGAGACTTTTGAAATACTGTCAATCCCAAGGATTATAAAAATGTAGCCTTCACAGTTCAGTTCTGGAGCAAATGGCACTCTACCTCAGGCTGATTTGCAACTTGCTGCTAAAACACTGAGACGATACCTTAGGCTCCTCCAAGCACAATACTTTATATTTGATTTTCCTATAAATGGGTGTTCACGCAAAAAAGGGTCCTTGGAAATTTTGTTCAGAGAATGCATTTGGACCCACAAAAAAGTCCATGCAGCTCTTCTAGATGTTTATTTTCTCTCTTTGCATCTCTTGTTATATTGTTAAGCTTTCCTTTTCCTTTCTTTCTTTCTTTCTTTCTTTCTTTTTTTTTCTTTTTGTTTGTGCAAAGGATGTCACCTCCTTTCCTTAAAATTCTTTGAAAAATTAGCATAATTGTCCATTATCTTGGTCACTTATTCTCTGCCTTTCAATATCTGCTCCTCCTAACGTTTCACAATATATCAATCTCTGATCCTTGGCACTAGTACAATTCATTTTCCACAAGATGCTATTGAGACTGTAAATAAATGCCACAGCATCAAGGGGCAGACAAGACGGAGCCTGTCAGATCTGGAAGTCGGCAGCAAAGTTATAATTACAGCAGAGTGGTGTGAGGTGAGTTCCTTGCATCCATAGATTTAATTGTCATCAGCTGCTGGGGAAGTAAAGGATGGGAAAGAGAAGATGGAGAGTGATGGGGGTAAAGAGTGTTACCAAATACATCCAGAGTTGTTTTTGCAGTTCTCATTATTTAACTTGTTCATAAGCCATCAGCAGAACTGCAAGAGGCCCGGTGTTCAAATGAAAGGGTTTCCACAAAGATAACCTTTTATACTGAGAGTCTTTTAATTGTGAACAATCTCAAATTCATACTGTTGTTAAGCTGAGCTGCAGTAAAACAAAAACAGAAAGGACCTAATTTTCAGAGAGGTCAGGCCTCTACTGGAGACAGGTTAGTGCAAAGCACATCAAGATATGCTAACACAGCAGTCTGCAAGCAGGAGTAAACTAACTCTGCTTACACTTAAAGCTGACAAAAGGCTGTGCTACCAATGTGCTAACATTGCTGCACTGAAACTAATGTACCCTGCAAAGTACTGCAGAGGTATCTTTTCTGCCACTGTTCCTGAGGAGTGGTAGAGGACTGTTTTTATGCTCTTACGCTGCAAGGAGTGTATTTTTTATGGCACTGCTTCAATGAGATGAATAAGGAAATGTCACTCAGCCTGAGTCCAAATACCAGAACTTGGCCTGATAAGATTTTTCATGTCGCTACTGTGAGCAATATTGTCTGCATGCACAGAAGTGACATTTTCTGAAAATACGCCCCCTTCTGCCTTCGTTAACTGATGACTTTGCTGTGCAGTTTCTAGGAGAAAAAAGTAGAAATGACTTGTAGTAATAGAGTTACTTTTCTTCAGTTGTATGTAAGAGTTAAAAGAGTCAAACTTCAGATGGGACAATCCAAACTTTCCTAAAATTCCAGTCAGACCTGCCTTCAGGCTAAGATAAACCATCATGTTTCAGCCTTTCCAGTGTCTGTTAATTTTTATATCAGATCCGCAAATAAGATTTCATCATTAATAAATATAATTTTCATGTGTCATGCAAGTGACCAGAAAATTTCTATTAGATCATATCTATCATATCTATCACTTTGGTGGAACCAAAACAAGATGTTGGAAGGCTGTAGTAACATGTTTTCTTTCTGTTCATTTGATGTCTTCCAAGCTCTTCTATCACTTCTGTAGAATCTGATTTGTCTTGCCTGGAGGATTTCTTGCACAGACTGATGAGTCAAATGACCAAGGCAAACAGAGTCAAAATGACCTCCTTCCAGATGCCATTCCTCAGTAGGCTTGTTAAATGCCTCAACTATTTCACAGTGGTAAAAGCCAGTAGTCAGCATTGGCAAATGTTCATCATGGGAATGTGTTAACCTGGAAATAGAGAAGACACACTGGATCATAAAGGTACAAACTGTAGAGGATTATTTCTTTTACACTAGCTGTGTATTTGAAAAAAAAAATTAGAAATTAGTATTTCAGACAATGTGAGGCATGGGATTACAACTCAGCTCTACAGCTCTTTCTGAAGTTTGAAGATTTTTTTTTTACTTTGCATTGCACAAAAGGCTCTGTAAAGTTTCTAATAAAACGGAATTATGTGAAAACATCTATTTTCAAACAGATACCTCTGCATTTTAGTCTGGAAGAAGTACAAAAGTCATCTTCAAATGAGAGGCTCAGGGGACACCAAAGTCCAAAACCCTAATCTGCCTTCAAAATCTTACCCCCTATTCCTTTGGAGTAAGCTGATTGGGGGATTAAATACAGATATTTAGGACAATGTCTTCATCTATGTAACTGCTAAGAATGAGAATTGGACTAATTTTCTTCCTGACTAAAACTTTTCTCAAACTGATATTTTCATAATACTTGAGTTCTAATCAGTGTAGTTAATCCACTTCCTACTCCTATAGCAGTAGATTCCTTTTTTAATTGTGAAGTATTTTGTGATATACTATGTGCTGCAATAAAATCTTTTCACTATAATTTATTTCTGGCTAGTTAGATGTCTAAAAATGAAATGAGGAGCTCTTATTGTGAGGTGTTTGATATTCCTGAAGTTTTATATTGAAGATGTTCAATTTTCATTTGAAATACCAAAGAAACATTCAAAAATGGGGAACCACCATGAACCAAAAATGGGGAGAGGTGCCACTTAAGATATATTCTTAATAAGGACATGATTGAAAATATAAAAAGTGCCATACAAAAGTTCTTACAATAAATAACAAATCAGAAAGTTAATTTGTCAGGCCTAGGAGATTTGACTATGTTCTTAGGGCCTTCATCACTTTTTATGTTAATTGTGGACACATCAGATATAGAAAAGGAAATGTGGTATTTTAACATCATGAAATCAGCCTGAAAACCTTGAACAAGGTTCATCCTCTCCCCAATAAGCACTGGGTAAATATAACTTCTTTTCCAGCTAGAAGAAAATGTTTGTTCACAGGGAAGATGCAGTCACTGGAGTAAATGCTTCACACTATTTTGAAAATAATGCATTTACAAGAAAACGTAGGAAAAAAAAGAAAAGAAAACATGTCAGGGAAATCTGAAGGTAAATTGGAAGCTTTTTTGTTTGTTTGCTTTCTTATTTGATTCCATTAGATTTCCATCTAACTCAATAGAATGTGTTTAGGAATTATTATTGTACCTTTACAAAATGTGTTATACTTTCACTGGAAAAGCAATCACTTTCTTAGGTTGTAATTTTATTTTTCCTTGAGTATGGACTACTGTTCTCTGCTTGCGGGTATGAAAAGATTAAAGAATTAGCTTTAATGCAGCTATTCTTTCAAAGAAATGCATCTGCAATGGGTAATTCAAGAAATTTTGTCTACAGATGTCTGTTTAATGGAATCAAGATCAGTCTCAGAAATCTCAGATAATTTTCTAGGAACTGTAAGTGAGCATGACCTATGGTACTGAGTCCTAGGAAAATTAAAGGTGGAGGTGCAAGATCTATGCGTCTCTAAGCATCTTTTCTTTAAAGCATTTTAAAAAAGGTCTTGCTGCATTTAACAGACCCAGAACTTGTAAAGTATGTGCATAACAATAGACCTTAAATAGGCCACAAAAAATAGACTTCTTCTGTGTTGGATGACAGAAGAGGTAGACAGTACACATGAGCAGCGTTGAATGAAGCTTGCAGACATCTTTAATGCTTTCCATCCAATTCCATTAATTTAAGAGGTGTTAGGATATATTGAAAGAGTGATTTCATCCTGTTTTATTTTCCTGCTAGTGACAAAAATAGGCTCATGTCCTATGCAAAGTTTTGTTGAATATGTTCTTAGTTTACAGGTAAGGCGAGTTCAACTGCTAATGTTAAGTTTCACAGCTCACTCTCAGAAGGTGAAGTTCTGCCATTTCACCCAGGGCTCATAGAAATCTCATTTTTTACTATTTAAATTAAATTTAGAATCTTTTTAGGAGCAGGTCACACCAGCTATGCAAGTCCTGAACCCACCAAGGACCAAAAATTCCTTCAGATAGGACATGCAGTGTCTTACTACAGAGGTAGTAAAGGATTGAATATGTTGTATCATCTAGTCTGTCCAATCTCTAGGGTCTTTCCTCTGGAAAGACAGATTATACAGTCTGGGCACCTCAGTTCTTAGAAATCAAGGAATAATTCCAATTGAATTCTCAATGAATTTTTAAAACTTATATTTTCCTATCAAAATTTTCATGTGAGCTCCATGAACCTTCCAAAGACATGAAACAAAGTGTTTTCCAGTCTAAATGCTGAATTACGCTGAACTAATCTAATCTATTTTAGCTCTGCACTCCTTGAAACGTCTGTCAGACAGCTGAATACCTGTGCGTAACATAGAGAGCTAAATAATATTGAAAATTTTTTTGAGTACGTATCTGGAATCTGACTGGCTGAAAATAGCCAAGAGTTGATATGAGAAGTCACAGTATTTCTAACAAAGAGCAAATAATTGAAGGGAGAGAAACATTTTTACAGTGTGTTATGTGAAACAGTTGAGGAAACCTGGAAGATTTAAAGAACTTTTGCTGTGGAAAAGCTACACACAGTAGGACCTTCCTATATTCTTTGATATTCAGGGATCTTGGACTTAATGATAGGTGCTCTCTATTGAGCGGGCAGATGACTTACAGAAGAAAAAATGGCAAACATTGGATGAGCAGATGTTAACTGTTCTAACATGTCCTTCCTTCATGGGTTTGCAAAAGCTATAATCAGTGCTGTGCCACCAATCAAACAAGCTTCTGTCACCTGAAGAAACTGCAAAATCTGGGGAGACTCATGTTAAAAATGACATGGGAAAACACAAGCTGCAGGCTACGCAGTGACACAGACAGCTTAGCTGTTTAGAGCTGCCAGGCTGTGTTGGCTGAGCATGAGCAGCGTTGAGATCCTACTGCATGATCCTACTGTTGGCAGGATCTACCACTCCAGGCTGGCGGGAGGCATGTTCTTACATAAGCATGCTGAGGTTTCCCTAGGCTTCTGTCAGGGTTCAGAAGCTGGTGGGGAGCCCGCAGGGCCCTGCTTTTCTTTTCTGCATTTGCCTGGCCCATTTCTGTGGCATAAAAATGGGTGGGAAACACCAGCGCGTTGGGCTGGGCAGAGATGAAGAGGGCAGCTGCTCTCTGCTGGCATTCCTGCATTCATTCTGCAGGCAGCACTCAGACTTTGTCATGCAGCTGTTGCTGTTTGCCTAAGAGCAAGCAGGACTCGAATTAGGCAGGTGAAGGAGCTATTAAGGTATAGCCCAGGCCAGGAAGCAGCTGGCACTTCTGGCTCCATGCCCTACAAACACTCCCTCCAGGCCCTTCGCTCCCCAGCTCACTCTGGCAGTGCATTTTTTGTGCTTCCTATTCTTTCCATTATGTGAGAGAGAACTGATTTTTCACTTGGTGAGTCTCCCGGTCTTCCCTGTCTTAGCACCATGGCAGTGGCAGTACGCTTGCCCCACCACAAAGCTTTCCTCAGTGTCTCTGCATGGCATTTTAGGATTTTTTAATGGAAGGAATAAGAATTTCCTCTAATATCTTTATATTTTTCTACCAGTGTACTGAGGGTGAGGCAAATTCTGCTTATGGAACCAGCAAAACATAATCACTTCATGTTAATGTGAAGCTTTATTTTGCATTTGATTTGAAAACATCATTTAAAAGCATCAAACGAAAAACTTAATTCTCAGCTTTGAGCCTTTTCTCATAAATAAGCTTCTATACCCTCACAGGTCTTTTCTGGGGAGACCACACAGATCTGCCACCCAGGAAACATCTTATTCCCATAAGACTCTAGCAGTTTTGCAGATCCTGACTGCCATGAACTGCAGGTATCCTAGGAAAGACTTAATCCGTGTTTGTAGTCCTTTCTTTTTCTGCAAGGTAACCTCCTTTTACTGGGATGCTAATGCAAATTTCAGGTGAAATTGCCATGTCACAATCATAGGCACAGACATGGAAGCCCCAGGTATTTCTGACTATTTTATCTGGGTATAATTCCATCTGAAATCAGGTAGAAAGAGGTGAATGAAAAAGCAATCCAATTTTCAGTCTCTGTAAATATTTAATTGAACTGCAACTTAGCTATAAGTGATGCTTTTTCTAAGTACCAGCACCCTGACTGGTTGGTTCCAGCTCTGAAATTCTTTACCTGCTTTAAATCTGACAATATCTTACATTTGGAGACTCTCACCTTTCATTCAGTCTAGCTCTAAATCTAAATAAGCATGAGTCTGTCCTGTCTCTTATGCAACTCTGATGCACGAAATTCTCAATAAAAGTCTGTAGGATCTATTTAAGTAACCTACATGCATGGTAGCCAACTACTGAGGATACTCAAACAATAAAGTTATAGAACACATACACAGAAAAACAGCATATCAAACAATCATTAAGCATTTACTGAAGAGCCCTGTCTACCTTGGCCACCCATGAGCTCTTTGCCTGTTATTCAAGGCAGATGGCCTAAAAAAGGGGACCTGGCTTCTGCTTATATTTATTAAATGTGCAGGAAGGGCCCATCAATCACAACAATGGGTTTTAAGTGTTTGTTGGGTGAGAGGAGAGTCCCATAAGCAGTCTTTGAAGTGTCTTTTGCTGAAGGTAAACATCTGAAGAACATAAATAGCTGCTCTTCTTTCCAATGAGTAACCTTGTCAAAGTGGGCAGAATGGAGAGATGGGGGAGGGGTGCCGTCATGAAAAGGAAAAGCAATAAAGGATTCCTTATGACAGCAATTTGCACATTTACTGCTCTTTGATATGTTAACTAGATTTTGCAAAATGGAATTCTTTGTCTTTTAGAGGTCCTTGGGCAATGATAGCTCACAGTGAGAACAATGTTTTGCAATAGGCATAATGCATCTTCTAATTAATAAGGTAACTTGGGCAACCTCTGTAAATCAGTGACATTATCATTATAACAGGACACAAGTGAATAGCTGTTTATAAGGAAGGAAAGATGCTCATAACAGTAGTATCATTATTTACTGAGCTCATTGACTGAAGTGAATTGGATTGAATACAAGGGGATCAATAGGTTATGGGCCTTGTTCACTAAACTTTTACAAGCCCTTTATGAACCTTTGATTCTAGAAAACAGAGCTTCTCCATTCAGAAAACTGCGAGTGCAGCATTGCAAATATTCACTTTTCATATTCGGCACAGGCTAGCACTATGTGATGGAAATTCTCCAACTGCACTGAGAAGAAATGAGCAGGTCAATAATTTCTTTCAAATGAACAATAAAAACTTTTGAAAAATAGAATATACAAACATACATGCATATGAACACTACCAAAGAGCAAGTGTTACTATCTAGTCTACAGAAAGTCAAAATCATAATATTTTATTTAGAATTACATTACAGTAGGAATGAATGGCATGACAACTCCATTAGCAGAAAATATGCTGAGTCCTGAAATACGGGCAGTAAACTTAAGATTCTTTCTTAGAATGAAACTCGCTTGCTAAATTGCAAACTATATCATGGTGAGTGGACGTTTTCGTTGTGCTTGGATATACACAGAGGTAGCTGCATTTCAGAAGTGAGCAAAGGGATTCATATAAATTAAACCAGGGATTAAACCAGGGAATTAAAAATTCAGGGATGCTATACATACATCTAAAATATTAGAGTAGCTGTACAGTATAAAGCTCCTTCAAAATATGGAGTGCTGTCCCTTATTTTGGAGTTTGTATGCCCTGTAATGTTCTGGTGGAACATAATAGTAATACCTCTGTGCTTAACAGTAGTATGAAGCATAGAAAAGATCAAGGCCATTATGGTGTCATTCAGTATCTTTTTTTGTAGCACTCCCGAACAGCTCCTTGGCAAGATTAAGCTCTCTTATTGAATCTCTTTTCAGCTAGGTATTTTTCATACCTTTATCTCATACTAGCTTTACTTCTATCATTCTAAATCCATTTTCTTTCTCCTTTTGTTGTTGAGATATATTGTCTAGTTCACACAGATCAACACTCTGAAGTGCTAGGTCTTAGAGAGAAGGCAAGAACGCATGTATCCTCACCAAGAGGATAAAAATATGTATTTCAGAGCTGTAAGTCCCTTCCAGCTCCATTATGATCTTGACTGGGATTTGGATCTGGTCCAGAGTTTATCCATTCTGCCTATATAGCCGCACATACTGCAAAGTTTGCAGAGCTGCAAGAGCCAAGGTGAAAAGAATTAGACAAAAGGAACACAGTCTTGCCCTGAGTGAGTCCATCTAGTTTTGGCCGTAGTTTACCTTCTGCATCACATCCTGGCACGGGTGTAAGCCTGACACAAAGCGAAGGGCTATCCTAGGTACTTGCCTGCCAGAGCTCCTGGTACCACATGGAGAAAGACCATAGCCAAGGCCTTCCTCATCACTTCTGGACGGCTTGCTTGTGCTCAGGTAGGGAGCAGTCCTTGTCCTGATGAAAAGAACACTCTATCTCTACACTCTACACTCTAGAGGACTCTATCAGTCCTTACCTTACATGGAGGGGATACGCTTTTCCCTGTCAAGAAGTGTGAATCTGAACGACGGCATGGACTTTCCCAACGCTCCACCCACACTAAGGGTCTTGCACAGCCTGGCCCTCAGCATTCCCATTCAGTCACAGATCTGAGGCACAGGCAGAAAAGTTCTTGATTTCCTTAATTCCTCCATTCCATTTCCTTATTTCTGACCTTCTGCTGAAATTTGACTGGAGTCTTTTGTCAAATTCAGAATTGGAAATTTACTCCCCACCTTTCTTTTTTTACTTTGCATGTTCTGAATCTGCACCCAAGGCCTTAGAGTGTCATTCTCTACAGAACAACCTACTACCTCTCACTTACTATTATGTCTTCCAGTGATCTTCTCATGGGAAAAATATTGTGTGGATTTTTTTCCTTTTTTTCCATTAGCTCTTTTGCTAAGCATCCTTTCTAACAAAAAAATCTTAGAAATCTGTTCCTTGTTCTGGGAGAAAGATGACTTTGTCACTGAAACAGAAACCATCCAATCATAGAATCACAGAATGCCTAAGGTTGGAAGGGACCTCTAGAGGTCATCTAGTCCAACCCCCCTGCACACGCA
>JAWLRI010000002.1:1345860-1437190 GCA_034781795.1 Crypturellus tataupa
GCAGCTCCACATCCCTCTTGTACTGGGGGGCCCAGAACTGGACACAGTGCTCCAGATGTGGCCTCACGAGGGCTGAGAAGAGGGGCAGGATCCCCTCAGCTGCTGGAGATGCTCTTCTTAATGCACATATAGGAGTAGCCCAGTATCTGGAACTGTCTGAGCAAAGGTCTTGGGTCTGATCATCTGTTCCAACAAGTTTTCATCTCCCTCTGAATGTTGTGCCTCTGGCCTAATCCATACCATTAAAGGCAAAAACACGTAAAACTCCTCACTGTCTATGACCAAGCAATATAATCATCAGAGCACTGTCTGCTATCTTGTTAGAGAGGTATAATTCCACTGAAGTCAGATTTACACCAGGATCAGCAAGAGCAAAATTAGGTTTCCCCTATAGTTGTTGTTAACCTTTATCAGCATCACTCAGTAGTACTGAGATGAGAGCATTAACAAATACAACACCGGGCTGATCTTCAATAGCCATTCTCTCATTTACTTTTTTTCTGATTTATTACTTCACTAATGACACAATGGATTTTCCCATTAGTTTATTATTATTATTTATTATTGATACTAGCATTATTCTGAAAGAAAATGAAATTAGAGAACAAAGAAAATGAAAATAGAGAACTGACCTCAACTCAAAGCAGCATATTATTTTCTGGAGTTCTGAAACACTGCTCAGAATGGACAGTTTCCATTTCACCAGTATTCAATCACTGGCATTTGTCTTTTGTATCCCAGAGCAATTGCATAACTCTAATATTGACCTTAACCAGAGCCCTTTGTTTCTCACCCTAACAGCCAAAAGCATTAAAAATGCGTGTTTACTTAATTTGTCCTGGCATGCAGTGTAATTACAAGCAGTTTGTTTTCTCTGTTGTAAAATATGAGCTAGAGAAGGAATAAAGTAATGTGGAAAATTAACATTGTGATGTACTGTATAGTGGAATAACACTAAAAACACTTAGCTGTGTTAGTACTGGAGGTGCTATTTGTGTTGTGTGCAAGAGCAATAAAGAATTAAATGCCTCTTTCTAAACTATATTTGCATGATTTTCAACTGCAGTAAAATTAATCTGAGCTGCCTCCAAGTACGAAAGCAAAAAAAAAAAAAAAAATCAAAGTGCAAATAGAACTGAATAACACTTCTGCAGGCTTTAAAGTTGTACTCTTCTATTTTGTGAATACTACTACACTGTTTACTGAACTCAATGGTTCTTACAAAACTGGACCAAGCAATTGCATTTAAACATTCCCCTGCTGTGTCTAACCCTCACCAAAGCCCTGCCATGGTCATGTTGACAGAACCTTTCTCATACTACAGCAGTCCAGGATATATAAGGAGATTAGTGCGCTAAGATATTTTTCTATATTTTTTGTTCTTTTTTGTTTCAAGCGTAAGTATTATACCCAAATCTATCATTATTTTACATCTATACCAACTCATTTACAAAAGAGTCACTTCCTTCTCTGTCCCTCCTTCACAGATCTTCCCTTTGTGAATTACTGTGTGCTGTTGTGGTTACAAAAGGGTAAATATCAAGTAAAGCCATTAAAGTTAGTGGAATATTACTTGTTAATACTAAAATAGTCAAAAGCAAATAATCCCTTCTCTATTTTTTTAGTTGTTTTTATTTTTTTCTGCTTGTTCTTTTATATCTGTTTTGGAGCAGTAAAGATAGTGAAAGAATGAGTTGCATCAACCACCATTTATATACATTTAAAATGCATAAAAATTAAAATTGGAAAAATATACATTCTAAAACATTCTTTTACAATTATTTTTTCTCTTGTACTTCAACAGAAGTTTCCCTCAAAGATGTTTGTTAAAAAAATGTTATGGGTAAAAATGAACATTTGAACCCTTTGTTGTTATTTCATATACTTCTCTTTGTGAAAAAGTGTCACAGGTAAAGAAATGACAGTGCTTTCCTAGTGCAAGACAGCTACTTTCTATGTGCAGAAAGGGAACCACAGTCTCCTCTGTGCAACATAGTTTATTCATTTTGTCATTTGACACATTTATATTTTTAATAACAAGTTGGGATGAACCTGGAAGACAAGGAGGCTTTTAACAGCAGTCAAGAAGAAATCCAGCTTTATTCTACTGCAGGCTGGAGCTAGGAAAGTCATTAGATTAACCTCTCTTGACAGGTCAGGCTCAGCAAATATTCTTAAAAATAACTCTTCCAGTAATTTATGACCTTTGGGGAGCATAATCAATAGTGTTAAGAGGAGAGGCAGCCAGACAGCACTTCCTGGTAGGAGAAAGTTTCTTGTCTTTGTAATGTTTGCATTCTGTCTGCTCGTATGCAATAAGACTGACTTGCCGGTGATATCATACCCCTTTTACTCCATCAGTTTTAGAGACATACATTTTTATTGTCAATTTACCGTCTCCTCTGTTATTTCATACAGTATCTAATTCCAACACAAAGCAATGCACAAATGCGATTACAAAGGGAAGGGAAAATGCACAGTTTGTTTTCTTCCACACTCACTTTAACCTTTTCGGATTATTTGAGAGAGAATGGTCCTCTGCCGCAGGATGTCATAATACAAACTCTTAAACATATACTTCATTTTAATGTACTATGAGCTTCTCATAGTGCTTAATTAAGCACAGGCTTACATCCCCTTAAGATCTGAGTCTGGGTGAATGTTATACTCTGGCTGCGTATTTTTTTGTAAATCTGCTAACTGCACAAGATTTGAATGTGCAGGTGACAACAATATTTCTGTATTGGTTAATCATTTTTATTTATTTTATATGAGGAGATTTCAGCTCACCTTTTTCTAATTAAAGAGCAATGCACTGCTACTCAAATGCAGAGCCATTCCTTCAGGGTTCAGCACTGAAGTCCTATTTTCTGAAATTAGAGCCCCTCAGGAGGATGCATTGATTTCAGCGGGGCCTCACATTCACTGTCTACATGCACATGCGCTATCCACTTGGACCTGCCTGAGGCAGGACTGCTCATCCCCATCTTTCTCTGAAAGGACTTCTAGGGACATATGAAAGGATACAGTGCAAATTGTAATAGGATAGTGCACTTATTTTGGCACTACTCAAAGAATTACTGGATGCCAGCTTTTTGGATATCCTTGGAATGGAAGAATGGCTTGGAAATTCAATGGAATAAAATAATTCAGAAGGAAAATCATTTACATTCATAGTCACTGGCAGAAGCTTCAATGCGTATGACTTCATGTCAGTATCTAATGATAACAACTGTGGCTGAGAAGAAGCCAGGTTTTCTCCAGAACTAAAGTGAAAAGTAAAATTGCCTTTTTTTCCTCTCCTTTCCACCATTGTGAACAAGAGCAATCAGAACAAGTTAAAAAAACACCAAGCAACCAAATTAAAGTAGGTCACAAACAGACTGTTAAAGCAGTAGACCACAAAACATGAAATAGAGTCATATAACATCTTTCTCCATGCAGGTTTGAAGAGGAACTTGAGAAGTTTGTGTGTCTATTCCCCCTGCAGGGTAGAAGCTGAAAAGGAACTTTTGGACATATGAGGTCACAGACTTCTTAGTGATATGAACATGTGACTCTTGGAAGCTTACCATGAACACCCGAGCATGTTGCATATCGTCTTCCTCTATATTGGTAACACTTTCCACAGGACACAGATTTTACCTCTATATGCAATCCCATTAGTACCTTTATCACCAAATTAGCCCCTGACTAGGGTTTTCCATACTCACCCTGGGATTTTCAGGACCAATATGTGCTCCTTATATTCTCTTTGATGATTGTGAGAAGAATCATGTACCACCTAGATAGTCAGCATGTGCCTATTAAATCTGTCACTTTGCAGAGGCAGTGAATTCTCTGTAAAAATTGCATGGTTGACCCAGAGGATGTGTTCAGCTTTTCAAAATCTAGGCTGTATCCAGTCAGTGTAGTGAGTCTATCTTAGATGTCAAGAAATCCAGAAGAGATATATAAAACCTACTGAATTTCCAGTCATGTAAAATTTTGCAGAGGACAGAAGTAGGAAATAGGGGGAAACTCTTTGCCCATTAGAAGACATTTAATTACTGATAATTCCTTTTTTTTCAGCAATATTTTCAACATCAGTTTATCCTACTTCAGGGTGAAACAGAATATTTTAAACACTGTGATGACCAATAAGGACCAATGAAACAAAGTGCAAAACATATATAATTTTTAATTATGATGTCTCTACTCTCCAACAGCTTGTTTCCTAATTACCACCTTTATATAATACATGCATCATTAGGAAAGGCTGAAGAACAATTTCCAAAAATCTGCAACATGAAGCACAGTTTAATATATCCATAAATAAATGCATATGTTTTAAGATTGAAATGCAATGTTAGAATCATCCACTTTGCCTGAATAATAAAAGCTAAAACACTTCACTCCGTAAGCCCTGTATCAAAATATTAAAGAACAGTTAATCCAAAACAAGTCTGCTTACTCTGAAATAAAATGAGAAAAATAAGGAAGAAAAAAATTAAAAGTGAGAAGTTTAACTTACTACCTTATATTCAAGTAAAGTTTAATTTTTACCTTCAGACTGGTTTTCATTTTGTGCCTACCTATAATGGAGTAAGAACAAATAAGTTAGCCTGTCTGGGGCCCCTGCAACTTCTGAGAGATCTTAAAAACTCAGCTCATACCAATGATGCAACAGCTTCTGTCAGTTATTTTTTCAGTGTACTGTGAGAACTAGAGGAACCCCATAATAAACTGGAAGAAGTAAACAAACAGGCACAGAAACATTATTTTGCTCCTTATGTGATGATATAGGGTGCAATTAAATTTTATTATCCTTTGGGAGGGACTATAGAATTCAATTGTGACTTCAGAGTTAGTCATATCATCATCCTAAACATATGGCAACAAAAGATCGGTAGCATCCACTGTCTTCTGTAGCCAAAGCAACCACATCCTTTGCCTCCCTTTCATAAGCTGTAGGACCAGTACTTCAGATGTAATCCGGTCCAGTGTATTCCCACAAATGAATTTCCTGGTTCTGTTTGTGAGGCATTTGCAATACCAAACTCCAGAAAATATTCACTCACAGGGGTGAAGTGAATGTGAAGCTTGTGAAGCTTGTTTGCAAATCTATGGACATGTTTTTTTCACAGTTTTGAGGCAAGGCTCAGATCTTTAGACTTTCTTTGAAAAAATCCTCATCCTTTACACCCTGAAGTCAAAATAATCTTATCATATTCAAATGATTGTGTCCACCATCTATCCATGTTCTTTGAAAATATCTGTCAGATACAACAGACAAGTATAATAAATTATATGGTCCTTTTCTCCAGTCAAGCTGATTTCTTAAGCCAAAAACTAACATTTGTGCTTTGAAAGTTAAGAAAAATCTTTCTTTCTCTCTTCCACACACACTTTCCCTTCCACACCTCTGTGCAAATATAAATTAACATATGCAATTGCAATTTGTTTGCTTCACACTAAAATAGCAGCAGGTGTTAGAAAATTACAATGAAATCATTTGTCTGTTGAAGGATGGTGCTTTTTTTTTTCCTAATGCCCACATTGGCATGTCTTTCAAATAAGATGTCCTTAACTTGTGAGGAAAAATACTGTCTCCCATCAAAGGGATCAAGTCTCATTCAATACTGTATTTCCTGAGTATATTGACTGCAAAGGTACATTTGAAAAGAGAAGATTTTGTCTATGCAGTATAAATGTATGAATTTCAAATTCTGAGTAGGTGAGTGGTACCACCTGCCTGCTTTGTAATCAAACTTTTCCATGCAAAGTCAAATTGCATCTTTCTCTGCTAGTGTTTTTTTGTACAAATGATCAAGCCTGTCTCTGCAAGACCCTGAACATGTCTCATGTCTGTTCGCTGACTGACTGATGGACAGAAAGGCTCCTGTTGATCAACATCTTCCATTGTGGCTGGTGTTTTCTTTCCTGTCCAAAGACATTCAAAACAGATTAGAAAGTTGCTACACTGCAAGTGTTCGTAGTTCGTAAGAGGCATATAGTGTTCGTAAGAGGCATATAGTGTTTGTAAGAGGCATATACCATTGGCTGATGAAAACCTTCTCTCGGATGCGCAGTGTGTGATGTTAGGCTAGAAGAAGTAAATGTGGGTAATGCTATTAATCTGGGCCAGCTTTTCTTCTAGTAGGTCTATATAGAATTTTGTATTATTTAAAGAGGCAACAGCTACAGCTACAGACTTTTAACATTATTTTTCAGTATACTTACCCCTTGCAGGGGTATTACTGAATGCGCAGGGAAATCCTTTCTGCCTGTATTGAGATCAAAGAGTTATTTGTGCAAAGACTGACAATATTGAAGTCATTTGATTTGAATGTCTTAATTTGAAAATAACCTAGAGGCACTTAATAGACTTACATTTCTTGTAAGCATTTGATTCACAGCTGCTAAAAAAGGTTTCATTGCAAATGAAACTTGGGGCATCTGCTTTGTCATGTCAGAATGACAATTGGATAGGATGCCAGGATGACATGGAAAAACATGAAATAATCTATCCAGCTGCATGGAAATTGTCTAAGTACTTCTGTCGTGTGCATAATAGTATCCATTGGAAAGAGAAAAATCTGTGTAGACCATGAAACAGATGTTATTTAATTCCCCTTCTACCAAGAATGCCCATAGGTGCAAAAAGTCCATGGATCTTCAGATTCTACAAGCATTTGTAAGGCAGCATTTCAAAAAGAGAAAAAGATCTGCAGTGGTTAACTAGAGATACTATTGTTCTCCACTGAAGGCTTTACTGCTTCTCTTCTCTTAGAAAAATATATGTTGTTTTGCAGTACTCCCTTCATAGGAACCGTTTGTTCTCATAATATAACAATTCTTTCCATTACATAAATCAATCTTAAAACATCTTCAGATACTGTATCAATGCAACTGTATCATTTTTGTGTATGAGAGGTCTTTATTACATAGGGCCTAAAAAAAATAGCTCCTGGAGAAAATAGAAAGCTGGAAATACCTAGACTCCCTAAGAACAGCTTCAAAGTTTTGAAGATTGACTGAGCACATGAGGCAGCTTGCATCCGCTTCATGTCCTTTGAGCAGATACCAACTACAGTACACCATTTTGCAATGTGGAAGACCTCGCTCATGACAGATATTGCCATTAAAAAGTTACACCTGCATGTTGAAAGAACAGGATGAATAATGAGGAAGTTGTGCTTGAAGACAAATTAAAGCCATGTTTGCTTCGCACGAGCAAATGATGCAGCTACTTTTAGAGCAGATCAGAGTAGCAAGATGTAGCTACTTCTCAGAGAATATTCTTTGCTTGCCTAATGAAGAGCTTTGGTGTACTTTACATTTAGAAGTGTTATAAACAGAGTTAAGGGATTCCATTTCATTTTCTTTATCATTTTTCCAAAGCTGTTTACAAGCAAATGGATAAACAATAGCACATATAGCATAAGTGTATGACCAGAAAATGAAATTGTAGTTTTGCTCTTAGATTCTATTTGAGAAGATACTCAAATCAGTTCCTGGATTCCCTTTGAAGTAAAAAAAAATGAAAAATAGAGCAAAACAAAACAACAAAACATCAAAATCTCTGCACATGTTGCAAATCACCATCAAGATTGATGACTCAATATTGAAACATTTAAGATCATTGAACCTTTGGAGTATCTCACATTGTCACGATCCCTAAAACTACTTTATTAAGTAGAAGTAACCTATCACCTAAATTTTACAGGTCAAAAACTGAGGCAGAGATGGACTTATTGGGACCACAGTGGAATCAGTAGCTCTAACAGGCTTCCTGCCTTGTTACTTCTGGTCTCAGTAATGTTTTTTTGTGAGTCTTTGATAGTAGACTAACCAAGAATAAGCCTGCAACCATCAGGAAACTCTCTCCTTTGCTTCTTAAGAAAACGATGGGCATATGGGGCTCTCCATTCCATGTAGCTTCTCTGCTTTCTGACAGCGGCTGACAGAGCCAACACACAGTGGACTCAGGTTAAAAATAAGGAAAAGAGAAAGGCCTTTCATTTTAGCTACCATCAGAAACTATATCCCAGTCAAATAATTATGTGCTGGTTTGTTCTAGAATTATATTATGGGATTTACCCAATGCCTCTTTTTTGTATCTTTCTACAGAATACATGTAGGCATACCACAAATGATACACTTGTACGAAGCATCAATATCTGGTACTTGGCCAAACTTTGGCCAAACCTATCTTTTTTTGATACTTTTGAGAATCTCCTTTTCAAGCAGATCTTCCTGTTTTCTCAGTTCATTCTGAACTATCAGATATTTCCCATAACAGACTCTACCAAGCTTAATTTAATCAGTTCTTTTGAGGCATATATAGTTCATTATATTACTTTTACTTACCTTACAAGTTCTGGAGTGAAACTCCCTGGTTATTTTCCCTGTAAAAAAGCAAATTAGATGTTTATGATATTTTTTTTTCAGCAATGTGGTATGTATTAGAGGCGAGAATTAAGATATGCTTGCAGAATTCAGCAAGAAAAAGTGTAGCTCCAGCCTTGACTGTGGCTACCATTAATTTGAACTACAAGGAAACAAAGGAGAAAAAAGGGAAAAAAGGAAAAAAAAATGAAAGAAGAGCGAAAAGAAGAAAGAGGAAAAAGGAGAAAAAGGGAATCTGTTCAGTTTTTCCCTAGTGCCTTCAAAGGCATATTCTGTTACTACCCATGAGCTAAAGATATTCCACCTGGGCAAATTATCCCTTCTGAATCAGGATGCGTAGTTGTTAAACACTGAATCTGCATAATGTATGCACATTAAAAGCTTGCTCAACACTGAAATTCTTTATTTCTTTTTCTTCTCTGACATGACACATATGGCATAGGCTAGCCACACTAGAATCAATGAGACCTCAACAAATCACTAAAAATATTGAAGGGTACTTTAATTATAGTAACAATATGAACACATACATAACTGAAGCAGGCACTCACTAATTATATTCCATAACTCACGCATCAATATAACTTTTTTATATTATCTTGTTAGATGCCTCAAAATTGCTGTTATTCAAAACTAATGCTTAATGGATTACTTCTCTATTGAACTTATTTAACTTGGTATTGCTGAATTGTAAAAATAGCTCATTTAGGGAAAAAATAAAAATAATAAATCATAAAATCATAAATCATCAATCAAAAATCATAAAATCATCTAAAAAGCACCTATTTGACCAACTAGGAGCCATCTTACCACTGAAATGCAGCTAGGATTAGCTGGAAAAAAGTATAAGGATAGAAGTGGACAAGAATACAACAGTATCAATTCTATTGAGAATTTTGATTGTCTGCTGTATAATTTTGGCAGAAGATTAGCTAAGTTTTCTCTCATTTTTTGGAGGTGTATGTGATGCACATATTGCTGCTAAATGGTACAAATGGCTTATACGGACCTTGTTTACATTTAAAGGGATATAGATCTATCTCCAGATTTGCACTGCTATCTCTTCCTGGAGCTCTTCCTTGTGGAGCAAGTGAGCAATGCAAATGCAAAAAAAAGCCTCCAGATTCTGTTCAAAGAAAAATATTTCTTGGATTCACAGAATTTTAAGATGTTTCCTCACAGATCACTTGCCAGAGTTAAATCACAGAATCCATGTCTAGTCAAGCTGTTACTTGCCCCGGGACTTTGGAAATAGCAGAAGTCTGATCCTCTGATTAGCTGCTGCTAACATGGCCTCAGATCCCAAATTTATGGCACAGATGATTCTGAGTACAGTTAAGATCTATCTTAACAATATATGAAAAACACTGCAAGGTTAGCCATAGCATAATGTTTTCAAAGCATGGCTTTGCTAAACAGGGAAGATTAATACCTGAGAAACACTTCGGGAGCTGGATCTCCCAGCAATAGATCACATTTTGCATTTCAAGCTCACTGATGATAGAGAACAAATCACAGCATCACTCCAGAAAGATGCCTTCTTCTTACTCGTGCCATAGATGATAATGGAAACTTCAGAATAGGGCTACAGGTTTTTTGTGCTTCTATATTTTCTCTCCTGAACTTCTTTTGATTCCTTCAGCTGAAGGGATGAACTGGTATCTGTGTGTGTGTGTATCTCATAAATAATTCCAGATGTAGCCAGAAAATCTGAATATCAGATATTTTTCTTTGTGCTTAAGTTGTTAGCAGATATAAATAACATGTAAGCAAGGTATAACTCACTTTTGTTGTTTCAAAGTGAATGTAAGTATTGTAAGGATTCCTGGCATTAATGAAGTGAAGTTTTAAAACAGTTCTAAGATATGGATCATCATAGAACTAAAAGAGCAGACCAAATCCTGTGACAGTCCAGAACAATAAAGCGTTACAAAGATTTCTGTCATTACTTATACAACAGCAAATGTTTAGGAGCTACTCCACACATAGATAGTCTGGGTTCAATTTTATTCTGATCATTAACACACACTTTTGTAGATTGTTTCAGGTCTGCAACACAATCAAAAAAACTGTGTTCCCTTTATACACAGAATGGTGCTACAATATTCACAATCGAACTATTAAAATGAAATGTACAATAATGAATGAATAAAATTGGTTTCATCTTTGAATATCTAAAAAATCTATACATATGATAACGTTACTGATGATATATCAACAATATGTTCCTCTGGTACTGTTGAAGCTAGTGGAGGAAATACTTGACAATAGGGTAAAATGTTATTGAAATATCGAGCATTAAATTTAATCATTACTAACTTTTTACTATAACACAAACCTAATACTTCAAATTTAAAGACTGACAATATCAAATAATACTAAAGAAAGAATATATATTCTTTAAAGTAAGAACAAGTATTTTCTTTGGAAAACTCTTTTTAATAAGGGTTCCCCTCAAACTTTACCAAGTAGAAAGACACTCCAGCTCTTAAAATGTATTTTCTGTAACCATGATCTCCTCATCAAGTTTTTAACTGGTAACACAATAAAGGTAACCTCTGTGACACAGTATAGCTTTGAAACCCAGGTGTGGATCACTCAGCATGACTCTGCAATCACAGTTTTCAACTCAAAAATTGTTTTTCAGTTTTACATTTCTCAAGGCTTTGTTTTTAGTTTGCATAAAGTCACACTGTCTATATATGAGCAATTCTGAAAGTTTCAGACTATATAGCTTAAGTAGCATTGAGAAAAGAAGTCTGTCCAATTACATTAGATCTAAAACTTTATTTAAAACAGATGCAAAATCCAGCAACTACACAAAACACTAAATATCCAAACAGTTTTCATAACTGAGCTAATCTTGCTGTTATTTTCTTAATTATTCTGCAGAAATAAAAACTAAGAGAACAAGCCAAAAATCATGTGAAAGGAAAACCAAATGGGATGACCTCAGACTTGCATTAAGCAAAATATTTCTCCATTGAGAAATACATTAAATCCAAGTATAAGTTATACCTGAAACCCAAAATGGAGGGAGCATAAGTAGACATTTCATCATTCCAAGCAAATAGGCACCTGAAAAAAAAAAAATCATCAGTGGAAAGTTGGAAAGCTAATATTAAAAAGACACTTGAGAGTTCCCTTGTAAGACCCATAGATCTTCGAATGGTTAAAAAATAGTTTTAGTCAAGTCTTTTGTATTATTCATTCCTTGGTTTTTCAGTTTCCTGAAATCTCTCCTTCCCTGTGCAGCTTAGCTAAAAAGGGATGTCAGAACCCCCTTCTTTGTACTAGAATTGCAACTAGAGGAGTTTCCAGTGTCAAGAGTTAAGAAGGATTGTTTTCTTTTCTTGATCAATGACTACAATACAAATGAAAGGGTAAATACTGTAAATTAAGAGCTATGACAGTTGCTAAAGTATAAGAGATCAAATGAAAGGAGTAATATCAAATGTAACTCAGCAAGAAAAAACAAAATGCATCCTGTGAACGTAAACAGATATGATCGATCAATCATTTATGGTGCCGCTTGGTCTTCCTGAGGCTGTGGTTCTAGCAAGGTCAACAGCTAGATCCAAGGGCCCTGATTATGAATCCTACATATCCCTTTTCATTGCAGTATATCCGATGTGGATTGTAAAACACCTTGTTCTAACTATGTGTTTGATTTAGAAACAGCGGCAGGTCTATATGGAAGGTGGTGTCAACCGCTTTGTCCTTCCATGTGATTCTCCACAGTGTCCTGAAGTGAGTAAAACATAACCAGATTTTGCGTACTTGGCACCTTACTGTCAGAAATCCTACTTGCTTTTGTACCCCTGCACTTGTCAAAGTTCCTGCTTTGGGTATAAGGACAATAATTCCTCACTCAAGAAAGACTTCCACAGATTGCTTTCAGCTGCAGCTTTCCTCAGGGAAGCTCTCTCAAATGAATATAGCTGATCCTTAAGGAGCTATAGAAAGCATTATGCTATATGTAATCTTCAAATAACTTGTCACAAGACTTTCTACTCTTGTTTAACTACTAGATAGTGTAGGTTTAGAAGCAATAAGGAATGTTTCAAACTAAGTGGTTTTAGTAGTAATTTTCTATATCCTTATTGTGTATATTCTTTTTTGGTAAGCAACAACATTAAATAAGAATTTTGTTTTATTTTGAATATGGAATTGAAAAGAAAAAAAAGTGGGAGTAAATCTGAATGCAGTAGTTTGATGCACTGGATGTGTAAGCTGCTGGTAATCCATAAATAAAAAGTGTATTCTAGAATAAAGGTAAGTCAATCTGTTCAAATATTAAAGGAAGAGCAAACATTAACGTATCAAAATTACTCTATTTGGTTTCACTTTTAGTCCAAGTTTCTTGTTTTGAATAGCCTTATTTGCAGAAACAGTAGGCTGTCATTGTCACATAATAGTCCTTCAATAAGAAAGCAAAGTCTGTATAAACAGAAGTAAATCTCCACCAAAAATAAAACAAACAAAATAAAACAGAAAAAAAAAGTATTTCAAATACTGCATTCTTTTAATGTGAAATAGGCATTTTTTAATATTTTATTCAAGAAGGAATTCTCTGGATGATTAAAATTGTCATATCAAATTTCAGGAGAAAATGTCCTTAACTCTTGTCCAACTCTACTAACCTGTCTTTTGTCAAAGAGAGGCAAGTAATCAAGCTATAGAGTTAATTACATATTTCTGGTTGTCTAGACAAGTAAAATTATGATTAAAATATTGTTCCAAGGACCATGGACAGTTCCATGGCCAGCGCACTGAGCTTCTAGACAGGAGAAAATCACAGTCCTATAGAGCATGAGACAAGTCCCTACAGAGACACAGCTTTCATTTACCTTATGGACTAGTTCTAGTTGTACACCCACCCACCCAAATGTTTACATGATTTACTGCAGCATGCCATACTGAATTTGCTATTCAGTAGTTGATCAAAAAAAATCCTTATAGCTTATTTCCTTTTGTCATACTGTAACTTATTTTGCAATTATTCATTAACTTCTCTCTTTCTCCTAATTAAAAAAAAAAAAAAAAGTGATATTGGTGTGTCTAAGGTGTCTTTTCATTTCAAATCTTTAACATCTTTAACAGTTCCTACACTATGTTCTTCTACTGGATGCTAGGTTCTTTTTTCTCTCCTAAGGATCCTTTTTGTTTTCACTACAGTGCTCCTTATCTCTCCATCAGCAGACTGAAAGCATTTCACATACATACTCAAAGAGTCATATACTCACCTCTCCTTTGCTGTTGGCCGTCAGTGAAAATTAACTTCAGATGATTTTCCCAACACAGAGGTTGGTCTTATCTAATCTCTCATTGCATTCTCTCCATCATTTTGAAATACCCTGCAAATTAATATTTTAATTTTGTAACTTAAAATACTGGTATTATTGTTTCCACACATTCCTTGCCACAACAAGGGAGATAACAGGCACCAAGTTGACTGACTTAATGGGGGAAGTAGTGGAAAAACATGAATGCATTGCAAAATGTTGCAATTGATGAGGAACATTTTCAGTTGTCCTAAACAGGATATGTTTATATATACATATATGTATATATATAAAATGAAAACAAACAAACAAGCCTAGAACAAAACCAGTGCCTCACCTCAAGGTCTACTGTAGGTAGACCGTGTCTGAAAGGGAGGATAGCAGGTTGTGGATAGAAATGAGAGAGAAATGCAAAACTATAACACCCATCAACAAGGACAAGGAAGTACTTTGCTTCAGGAAGTTGCTGAAACAGCCTCCTGGCACTCTGTAGAAAGGTTATCACCTTTTTACAGCCAGCCAGCTTTTAAGGAAGGGCTGAATAGATTAAAATATGTACTTCAGAGCTGCAAAAGATATTGTCTGACTTATTTATTCACAAGAGAAGTGTTTTTTTCTCCATTAGCTCATCTTTTATTTGAGTTCAAATTCTGAACTCTAACTCACTAAAGAAGACTAGGAGCTTAAGTAGATATGACTGTAGCTACCAGCATTATCAAATTCAGCAAAGTATTTAAGCACATACTTAAGAAGCAGCATATGTGTTCTGTGGAATCAGGACCTACTAGGGGATTACACAATATTTATGCAGTTTGAAGTACAGTGTTATTCAGAAAAAAAAGTGCATATAGCAGAGGATTTAACTGTGGACCTGATCCCGCTATTCCACAGATGTTGATGGGTGTGTAGCCCTGTAAGAAATGGCAAACTGGAGCAAGTCAAACTACAATATAGATCGCATGTTAGATCATGTGGAAAAGGGCTTTGAAGGCAAAGACAGTGAGCATAATGTGAGCCCGCTTTTCTTGTAACAGATTTTAAACACTCTTTTAAACAGGGTATCTTTTGTAGCAGATTTATTTTTCCACATTGGAAAGATTTACTCTGTAATTGATTATTTTTCCTCAGGAATTAAATCCAAACTATGATTTAATGTGTGACTACATTAGCAACATTTTTTGTTATAAATGGCTGATATTTCTTGTAGACATCAAATGTAAATGCTACAGATATTTTTAGAGGTGTATGAAAATAATAATAAAATTAAGTTAATGAAATAAAATTAAGTTAATAAATAAAATAAACTAAAATTAGGTTAATAAAATAAAATTAATAAAATTAAGTCTTTGTACCTCATGAGATGGTCAGGTTCTTCAAATGCCTAGTGAGCTTCCCATCAAAAACAGGTATATCTAAATTGCAATTATTTTTAAACTATTTTTTTTATCTGAATTTTAAGAGACACACATCATAAACACAAACGTGTTACCAAAACTATCCTGTGGCATAGAAAGATCTTCCCCATTTTAAAATGAATAGATGAGATTAGAAAAGGGGTTGTTTTTCTCTATATCAAATATAAGTGGCAATGAAAAACTGAAGTCAGGTCAGAAGCAGTTCCTACTGAAAATGAGGACACTGCTCCAGGTTAACACTGCTTAACGCTTCTTCTAATACTGCACTGGGCAAAGTCAGCACAGTGAGTCTGCATGCCAGATGGGTTCTCCAAAGCACATTCTGAAGTATAATGAAGAGCCAAACACAGGGATGCGGCATTGATTTTGTAAAGACATAAATAGGACTGAAAACCATATTTGCAATTTCAGGGATAAACCATTTCACGGTTACTTTGGAATAAAAAGAGGTCTGCTTATAGTTTTAGATCAGTGGTCTGTTTC
Source organism: Crypturellus tataupa (assembly GCA_034781795.1). Classification (NCBI taxonomy): domain Eukaryota; kingdom Metazoa; phylum Chordata; class Aves; order Tinamiformes; family Tinamidae; genus Crypturellus; species Crypturellus tataupa. The sequence continues at coordinate 1,361,435 of JAWLRI010000002.1, forward strand.
TCCTTTGGCACTCTCGGCATCTTTGTTGAGAGTTTAGAGTACTCATTTTTCTGTAAATCAGGCTCTATTTGTCCAAAGGTGAGAATCTTCAAACGCTGAGCAAAATAAGTAAAGATGCTGGTGTTCAGCACTAACCCTTGAGTGAAGGCAGCAGTGCACTCCAAATCACTTCAGCAAAGATAAAGAACAGATCCAGGTCCAGGAAAGGTCACTTTGTGGATTGCTCTCCTAAATTTCTCTATCCCTTTATATGTATGCTTCCAAACTGGGTGGCCATAAATGATACATCTAACAAAGCTGATGTTTCTTCTTCCTGACCACCATCTGATGGATCCTGGACTAGAAAAATGATGACTGATCAGACTGATCTATTTTAAACATCAGTAGCAATGTGCAGTCTCAGTGGTGTGTACTTAATTAATAGTAGTATACACTGTGGAGAGTTCATGCATCTCTTCTCCCAATTTTAGAGTATCTTGCAAAAATAATCACAATTTTCCTAAATAGCAATACTAATAAGAAACACTCCTAAGATTGTACAGTGGGGAATGCATCAACAATAGCAATTAGAAATTCTTTAAAAAATATATTACATACCAGTGTCAGCTGTCAGAACTCCAGGTTTGGGAGGCTCCTTTGTGATAAATTTTTTTAACTGACAGTACTGAGCTGTATGGTTTCAGAGTGTGGCTATTGGAAGCCATGGATCTGCACCACATTGCCAAGTATAGCTATTGTTTTTGTATCCAGACTCTGGGAAAATGTAAATAGACTTCCTCTCTCTCTCTCTCTCTCTCTCTCTCTCTCTTTTTTTTTTCCTTAATCGGAAAAAGCTATTTTCCCATTCTTCCATAACACAGAAAGATTTTTGCAAAATTGCACATATCAATGATATTTTAAGCACACATGAAATACCGAACACATCAGACCTGAAGTGAGGGTTCACTAATAAAAAGAAAAACACAAAAATCAAATGCCCAGCTATGTTACGATTAAGCGTTCACAGCAGATGTCCTTTTCTAGTCCTTTTCATAACAGTCATTATAAGTGGCAGTGATACTAAGTTATTTTCACTAACATTTTTACCAGACGTTTTACAGGCCTCACCAAATGCTAAAATCAATGGGATCCTTTCTGCCCATGTCAGGCAAAATTGTAGCAGGCGTTCCACATGGCAAATGTGAAAGGCTTTGCCTTCAGACTTTTTTCTTTCCCTCCCTTTTTTTTTTGATAATAAGGAAAAGTAATACTGTTTTTTACTATAATTATTCAAATTTTTCTGGAAGATAATTTAAACTTTCCTTATTCTACTATTTATAATTAAATGTCTATAGAAAAGCAGGCAAAGAGGTGGGAGAAATAACCTGCAAATAAATAATAAAGAAAAAAAGGAAAAAGTTCCCCTAATTACATATCTCCTTTTCTGCAACCTGCATTAAAATCATAACATGTGGTAAGGCTGTACTGAAGTGCTGATTAAACATACCGAAAAGCAGAATTTAGCATTCTCTTCAGGAAACACTGTTACAGTACCATAGATACTTCTAGTATTTTTTGGTGGTGACTGCACTTGCAGTAACGTGGATAAGAATGAAAATGTTCTTTCTTATGACTGTGGCATATCATGATTACTGTTTGGATTATCCATCTCTGTCTTGTCTGTGAAACCATATTTTTAGGCCTCAGAATGAGCATATTGGATTGTTTGTAGATCCTTGTATGCAGTTATATATAGAAGCTATCAAGAACTAAGAGTTCATTTCACAGATAATCTAAGCCGATTCTATCCAAATATTCACTATCGTCAGTTCAGGAGAAATCTCCCTTTCAGAGAATTTGATTACCACCACCAACCTGTGGACAACCTACAGAGAGATTTTGCAGTTGTTAAAAAGAAATGTGTATATGTGGCACTGAATAAAATGGTTATTTTTAGTAACATATTTCATAACCGCTCACTGAAATGGTGAATTTCCTTACAGAAGGATGCTGCTCATCTCTCACCAATTTACTGCCCTCTCAACAAAATGTGTAAGAAAACAGCAAAGGAAGTGAGGAAATAATGAACAATACCAGGTAGGATACCCGATGCCCAAGTTCTGGTCTCTACATTGAGGAGATGATAAACATAAACCACTGTTTGTTTGGCATGTTATTGTTTTTTTAGGACAGTGGTGAGACCTGTGTAGAGAGTTCACATACTGCAGCAATTTCAGTAAGACTAGGACTGTCTGGTATCATTCAAAAAGACATAAGCAAATACCAATTATGTTAGTCTAAGATATACCCAAACACGAGATAGTAAAGTCATCTTAACTCGTTTGGGCTCTGGAGTTCAGTTCCCTTGTCAGTGTTACGCAAGTATTGCACTAAACCTTCCGGACACTTTATATCCAGAGAGTCCTTTCAGCATGTTTTTGGTAAAGCTAGCCAGGTTTGATTCTTTTTCATGAAAGTGAAAGCTTGCATGACAGATATTTTTTGTTTGGATTTGAGGTCAAAACAGGAGTCTCCTTGCAACTGTTCTGCGATGCCTACTTGCTTCCTCAAAGCAGATACATTGCTGACTGCCTCAGCAACCCAGAAACACAGTGCCAGACTATGCTGTATTACCAGCTCCTCACTAGGAGGGATATTACCTAGAAAAACAGGACATGAGCAGATTGTCTTTGCACTCTGGCAGTATTAAGCTTCTGAAATAGCTCACTGGGGACTGCAATGGACAATCAGGCACAAGTCAGCACAGCCTGAAGGTTGAGCAGATGCCAAGTGTTCCAAGATCAGAGGGACATAATGACATATACAAAGCCACAGTGGTCCTCCTAATCCTCAGATTCTGTGCAGACCTCAGATCAGCCAAATTCCTGAAAACAGGCTTCAGTTTTGAATGAAGTAAAAACCTACAGAGATAAACAACCTGGATTTGCCATGATCTGTTCTCCAGTTAATCTCCATCCATGAATGTCGTGGCTGAAGACAATCTTCATCCATTATTAGGGATATTGTAAACTTCACCAAATCCATCGGGTAGATTTTTGATCTAGGTAAACACTCAATTGAGACTTGAGGATCCTCCTGTTGTTCATATTTCTTCCATGAGATCTGACAAGAAATGAAATCACTCAAGACTTCCCCCTTAAATAACATAATAGAACACCTATTCTCTATGATCTTTATCACATAACTAAAATATAAGTTTTTTTAAACAATGGATTTCCCAAGTTAATGTGACTTTCACATCCTTTTCTTCTGGGACATTTTTTATTGAATGGGCTGAATTGTAGCACAGTCTCACATTTGGGAAATTACAGGGAAGTACTACGACATTAGGAGTCTGAAGTCAAAGTGTAGAAGAAGATGAGCTATGGAATGGCATGAAGGAAGAAGGATGCTTTCTGGGGACTGGCAAACATTAGAAGAGTTAGCAAGAAATCCTGAGTACTGCTGATTATCTGTAGCACTGCTGTGGCATCTTTTTCTTGCTGGCAGCTCAGATGCCTCTCTACCTGTCATGTAAAGAATGGCATTGTTGTAAATCCATTTCTATGCCCCCTTTTTGGATGATTGGTGAGCAGAATTGAGAACACAAAGACTACAATTTCTACTAGAGTTGCAGACTGATCTCTTTAGACTTTTAAAATCCTATCATATGTCTGTACATACACAGTCACTTTAAAATGATATCATATACAATCTGTACCTTAGGAAATCAGGAAGATTCAGCCAGACCCACTGTCAGTAAAAATATATTCTTGCCTTTTCAGGAAAAGCATCAAACACAAGCAAATTCATGTTCATGCTTGACACAAAGCAAGTCCAAATATTCCTGCCCAGGTCCAATCTCACTTGAGCTCTGTGGTGCATGTAGTTCTCCCTCAGAATGTCTCACAACCCTGCACAATGTTATATCTTTACAAAGAGATTATATTGTAATCACAAAATATACTTATAGACCATCTTGGCAAAACAAACATACCCCCTAGCAGTATGTAACACAGCCCAGTGTTAGGGACTGTGATAAAAGAATATACATGCCACATATTTTCTTGCTGACCACATCATAAAGTTTACCAAGTACATCTGGCTTTTGTCAAATCTAGGAAAAGAGCGGTCTAGAAGGTCGTCTGTGATTGCAACAGGGAACAAGAAAAACAACTTTGGGGAAAGTTAAGAGAATAAAAGCAGGTCAATTTCCACTTTTGCAACATGAGACCACTACCTTGTAAGCATCCCAGTGATTCAGTTAATGTTAAGCTAATGCTTAAAAATGCTTAAAGTTAAGACAATGTTTTCAAGAATACAAGGGGAAGCAAAGCTTCTCAGTACACCCAGGCCTTCCACTTTCTGTATGTCTTAGTACTGGAATACACGCACCTATCTTCTCTACCCCAGATTTTCTATATCTGAAAGGCAGAAGAGAAAAATGTTGGGAAAAAAAATGGTCTGCCATTTCATTAATCTGAGTGCTTTCTGTTCAAATCAGTAACCAATTGGCTCTTTGTTGGAAAAGTTTAAAGAAAGCAGGCAGGTAGTTATAAGCTGAAGAGGAAAACCAGTGGGTAATGTTTCAGTGAGCAGCTCTCCAGAGCTCTGCCCTTCACTGACACCTATAATTATCAAGGTGTATTTTGCTTTTGGAATGTCAAGTGTCATTGGCAAAACCTGAAACCATGAATAGACTGAAGAGCTCTCCATGTATTTTTATTCCTTCCACCTGATCTGCTCTGCTGTGTTATTATTTCATGGATTCTTTTCTTCTTCAGTACTAAGAAAAACACATGGAGCATGTTAAACCCTGCGTAGTTCTGTAAAAGTGTGTCATTTAATGCTTGGCTTGAAGTGGTATGAGAGGTATTTGAGGAGTATTAACATTTTAAGAGAAGGTTTGTTTAATACATCTTATCCTGGTTGAAACAGAAGCATGTAGGAATATAAAAGTACCAATAGAATGAGTGACATTATATATACGGAAACAAACAAAAAACCCCCAAACCAGCCTTTGATGAAAGTAACTCAAAATGTTTGAGAGAGTAACTTAGAGTCATTTTTCTCCATTTCCTACAAGTCAGTCATTTGCATTCTTAATTATCAACTAGTGGCCAGAAAAAGGATAGTATTTTGCTATTGTTTTCTTTTCTATTTTTATTTTATTGTCAGAGTCATACTTGCAGTATGGCTATTCTACGCAGGACAGAGATGGACAGTGAACCAAGCAGAAATGGAAGTAGTCTAGCTGCTCTAGCAGAATACAGAGTACAAAACCTAAATAGCCCAAATGTTGTGCTGTACATATATCATTAAAGATCTAAGCTGGCATTTGCAAGGGGCTATTTAGACATCTCAAACCAAATGGAGATAGCTTGAATATCACTAATGATGCAATGCTATATGAAGTGCAGATATTTTCTTATTATTAATAACTTAGATGTCCCATAGAACCTGTGGTACTGCAAAACATCCCCAATGACCTGGCTAGCATGCCTTAGCTCAGAAGTAGTATTAAAAGATATCATTCAAAACACATATGATTTGCTAGTGTCAAACTTTGATGTGAACCAAAACCTTCACTAAGATTTGCCAAATTCACACAGAATCACAGAATGCTTGACATTGGAAGGGATCTCTAGAGACAATCTAGTCCAAAGCCCCTGATGGACTGATATCCATCGCTGATGTTCTCAGATTCCTGTTCATATATTCTTCACATCCTATCTTGCTCAGCAAATTCCTTACCTTTGGTGTGTTCTTACACGTTTGGTGTGTTCTGAGTGGTGAAATATCCAGTAGTTCTTTTCCTCTCCCCGCATGCCTTCTGGCAGTTGTGTAGCATCATATTATATGGTAGCATATACTATATATGCTATAGCATGTACTATATATGCTATAGCATATATATATATATATACACACACAAACACTATATATATATTTATATACTATAGCATGTACTATATATAGCATATATATATATATACTATATATGGTAGCATCATATAATATCATAGTAGAATTACATCAGGATGTAAACTTCTTTAGTCATCTGAGAGGTTCCTTTGTGAGGCCTCCGCTAGTTCTGAAAAAGGACAGAAAAATATGGGACACTTTTTAATGCTGTATCAAATCAAGCAAAACAAGAAATTCAAAGCAACTCTGAAGACATTGATTTTATTGAAGAATTGCATTTATTGGAAGGAAATGAAACCATCCCATTGTGATGCTGGATTTTGTCAGCCCTTCACGTTCAAACACCTCAACCTCATTTCTCTTCCCCTCCAAATCTGTCAAAGTCAGGCAGCTCTCTTCCTACTGGCATCTTCCTGTTTGAGAAAAGCAGGTTACAGGCAGCAACAATGACTTTGGCATGACATGATGACCCTAGATTCATATTGGTTCTGTTCTTAGCTTCTTTCCTTGGACTGACAATAAGGGTGGTAGTGAACTAGGTTCTTAAGAGCGCCACAGCAAAGTGATACGAGACCAGCTGCACCTCAGCAGGTTTCCAGCCTGTAGTAGGCTGGAAGCATCCAGGTAAAAGGCTCCAGCTGTCTGAGTCACTGCTTGCTTCTACCAATTTTCCCAAGTGATAGAATGAGTCCTTGACTAAGATGTGACCAAATATACATTATAATTTCACGGTTTTAAAAGCATTAATTGGGAAAACCAACAAAATAGTTCATTTATATAATAAATATAACACATTTAATGAAAAGCTTGCAGGGCATACACAATAACTTGTTTTTAAATTAAAAACTCTGTTCTTTCAAATTCCCTTTCCTAGCCAAGGCATAACAGGGGTTAGTGCACAGTATAGACTAATTGCCTACATAATTTCATTTTATGAAACAAAAGCCTTTAAAAATTATAGGGTTATATAAAAGCATGTGAAATCACCAAGTTAGCTTTGTATTTCACTCTCATACAATAGTGGCAGTGGTTTAGACATGATTTGAACTATAAGCATTTTCTTGAGCGGGTGGAAATGTGTCATAATTTCTGTTTGGGTACCTGCCTCTCTGCTGATGATATATTCTATTGCTGTTTTATAACATTTGCCTTCAAATTTTTGCTCCTCTCTGAGAGAGGAATTGTTTTGTTCCTGTAGCCCCACTTAGTAACTGGAGATTATGCCATTCCCTGGCTTGGTGTCTCTCATCCTTGAACCTGTGTTGAGCCAATCATTTTTCTGGCAGCAAAAAGATGGAGCGAGCTCCTTCAATGCTTCTCTCGGGTCATGAGCCAGAACAAGCTAGAGAACACTGTGTGTATTACTTCCCTGGGATCCTCTCTCAAATCCTTGGTGTCAGTAGCTCTAGCCTACAAGGCCAGCCCATAAAAGAAGTTTTACTACTAGCTGAGCAGTAATGTCCTTTTTTCTTCCTGTTTTGCTGTCCCTCAAAATAAACAACAGGAGGGGAAAAAGTAGACAGCAGGAGACAAAAATACAGCGGGAGCTGCTGTTGCTAGGCTATAACCCTACTTAGAATACTCTATGTCAAAAATACATATCAGCCACTAAGGTTGAGTGGTGGCAGGTTTAATGTGATGAGACCGTGATGACTTCGAACCCTCAATAAAATGCACAAAACAGAAGTCACTGCAGATATATAACCTCTTCTTGTTAAAAGAGACTGTTTCCTCAGCATGTGAGACACCTGGGTACAAAACAGATCACAAAGGCCTAGATTTGGCTTCAAGATCTTAGCCAGTACAATACTGCTCTCCAGATACCATAGAAATAGATTTATTACATGTATTTGCCCAACATGTTAGGGTTCTCTCCCTTAATTAAAAGCACAGCCAACCCTTGATAGCATCATATTGCTGGGACAAAACAAAACGATATTATCCAATCTGGGCTCTTATCCGGGCTGCCTGGTGCACAGGGTGGATTAAGAGGGGGAAGGGCAAATTTGAAAAATTGTGGTACAAAGCAAGACTGCGATCTCACCTGATTGAATCTTATCAGCTCTTAACATCTCTGGTACTCTTTCTTTCTCTTTTTCTTTTTTTTTTCCTACCTCTCTCTCTCAATCTCTCTCTCTCTCTCTCTCTTTCTTAACATATTCTACACCAACAACAAGTGCTTCTTACCATAGCACTCAGTGTAAATATTTCCCCACCACAACATGCAGATTCAAAGGTTGTGGCCTGAAAGGCCACTAACACTACAACCTAAAGCTGTTAATAGTTCTGCTCAGCATAAGACTAAAGGAAAAGAAAAACAAAACACAATAAAATCTGATTATTTTAACAGTTGGTATAGTGAGAGACAGCTCTCACATAATATAAAATCAGTCCAAATACATCTACTTATACATGAGTTATTTCTGAGAGAAGCAGCTAAGCTTTACCACGAGCTTCCTGTACATATAGATATTTTTACACATATATGGCTAATAACTTGACTGCCCTGGGTATCATGCTCAGAATTCTGCGACACATGTATGTTTTACCCAATCCTGTTTTTAAAGTTTTTATTTATATATACAAATCAAAAAACATTTAAAATGTGTGTATATGTATATATATAATTAAAAATATAATTAAATTTGTGGTTTATAATGGAAGGAGCAAATTCATGTTCTCTTGGTTAGGCTGTGACTTGCTGTGCTGCAAATGTCACCAGCGAGCCGTTTGTTAGGGCTGCACTGCATGCCGGTTAATCTGTTTACTTATGCAATGGTGGAAATGTGACCTGGCTATTGTGGTGATTAACAGAGTCAAATATCCTCACATTAACTAGTGAGCTGGGCAATCAGGCTGGATTATTGTTACATTCAATTTAAATTACAGTGGCATGACAGGTCCTGAGGTATTTAGTAACGGATTTCACAGCACAGATATGCTTCATGTGTAATGAATAAACTCTGGAGAGCAACAAAAGGAATAAAATAAAATAAAAAGGTATTTTATGATCATTGCGAAAAATTTATGGAGTGTAGCTGGCATGAAATTCTATAAAATGAACTGGCTCCAACCAGTCCAACAACAAAGGCACGCGCTTTTCTTCCTGCTGCTTATGAATTATTATTACCAAGTCCTCCTATGTTTACTCATTAGCATTGAACCCTTTGCAAAACTGTGATTCAAAATTGAATTCTTCTTAATTGAAAATACCCCCAGTATGCTGGGAGAAAAAATGGAGGGGGGAAAATGGCAGCAGTACCACAATAGGCCAGTTAACTCTGTGCTAGTCAGAGCGGGCGGCTGCACCGAGCTCCAGTGTTATTCAGAATTCACAGCCGGACGGTACGATGCAGAAAGCAGGTTTCTTTCAAGTGGTTCCGCACGCTGGCGTACATATAATTTAAACATTTAGCCACCAGTGTGCTGCTGCAGTGCGTTAGCCCACTAGCACCGTAGTGGATTAATCTTATTCTCTAGACGACTTGCTGACTTTGACCTGTTTTATGCTCTGTGACTGAACGACACATAGCACTTTGCTTGGGGAAAAGGAAAAAAAAATAACTAAACAAAACACACTATGATCTCAACACACATTGGTTTCAATTAACTTTTAACCATTTGATTACACTAATTCTGGGTTGTAGTTGGCTATTGTGGAGCTGGCTGTATTGATTTTGAAGAGAATACGCTGAAGCATAAAGCATATGCAGACTTCATTTTCGCTAAAGACCCTTCCCTCTCCATTTGTTCCATCCCTTATCTGCAATCGTTGCTAAAAGAAACAAACAAAAATGTCCTGCTGATTTCAAGCAGTAAAAGACATCAGGTTTTCACCCAGTATAATATTGCATTTACTGAAGCTTAAGAAAGTGACACTATGGTATCAAAGTGTTGAAAAATGGCTTATCCTAAAGGTGCAGAAAACAGCAGTTAACAGGTATCAAGGCTACATGGTTTCTAGCTGGTATGGTTTTACTGTGCTACTTGCTTCTCCCTGCTAGAAAACACCTAACAGGTCCTCTCCCAGGAACTTTCTTTTCATAATCTTGTGGATGCCAATCATTTTGGAAATGACATAGAAGAATTATTAATACAATGAAGCTGATGTAAAATAGTTAAAAATCACTAACTCTTCGACAAATGGGACCACACAGGCAAGTGACATTTATGTTGTGGCTTTCAAAGAAAACTCATCTTAGAATGAGTGCACAGTAATAAAAGAAAAATAGAGAGACTCAGTTCTTATGTTGTAAGTTTTAACCTCATGTTGCAGAGTTCACTTCCACCTGGTCAGGCAGGTTCACTAACAGTCACTCTAATTTCAGCCCTTTCTGGCTCTCGCTGTGGTGCACCTACAACACAGATGCACATTCAGGGTGGTCTGTGCTGATGATCAAATGCAGCTATTCCTTTCAAAAAACTTATGAGAGCTGCTACATTTCATACATAATAAGACTTATTCTGGAGCACCTTTGCAAAGAATTCATGGTCAAAATTTTCAAGGTCAGTAAGCTACCTGTGGTCATGCGGCTCACAGCTTCCTGGAGCGCTCTAAGCTAAGCTCTAAGCTCCTGCTGAGCTATGGAGGAACTACAGGTGCTAGAAACATTTCTCAGGTTATGGGTGTTTTTGTACATCCCTCTTGAAGAATACAGCTTTGCTATTGTCAGAATATCAACATCTAAATCAAGAGAAAACCCTTCCAAGTCTAAATTCTTCATTTCTGACAGAAGGGCTTTTTTGCTATAGTCATGTGAATCTTCCCATCTGGCAACCTGCACATGATGAGTTTTCTGTTACCAAGTCCTGCATGAAACTTAACATATGTTAAGGAATCTTAGCATGGAAAAGTGTGTTTTTAAAAAAATATTTATTCAGAAGTCAGCACACTGTGGACCACTGACATTTTACACTTCATCAGCCTTAGCATTGTAGTTACTTCTATAAAGCATTTCTCTCCCATTTAAATTTCCCAGGTGATGGTATTTTGCAAGATTTTCACATGCAGCCCCTCCTTCTCAAAACATTTTGTCACAGCACACTGACTGCTCTGAGGATAGGGCAGAGCAAAGCTGTGCCGTGCAAAGCTCAGTCCAGCGTTCAGGCCAGCCTGTTTATGTAGACAGCGATAAGAACGGGTCATTTTGCCATTTCACCCTTAGGCAGTTGCCGTTGCTGGAGATTTTTAACATCCTCCCTCCCCATAACTGTCACATGAGATGAAGTGGGATGACACAGGACAATATGGCTTGATGTTCTTCTACCAATCAATAGCCTCAAAAGTCTGTGCAGAAGTCATCTGACCAGAGAGTCACTGCTGTGTAAGAGGCGCGCAGAGAGTGCCAAATAGCAGATGCTTATTGAAGATTCTAATGATTTTAGCTAGAGAATGGATCCCCAGGTCCCTTAATTCTGCAGACTCTTCCTTTAGAAAACAGCAATAAATAAATCTTACACTTTCTCTCTGTTCAAACTTATCTTTAGGGCTTTTCTGCCTCCCCGTGACATAAAATGATACGTTTCCACTATGCAAAACATGAAGCACATTATCTACCCTCCTGCATTCCAGATTCCCTCGCTCAATCTGGAACTCAATCCAGTCTGTCACATATGTAAAGTTAGTAACCTCAGGTGAACAAAGTACTAATACTTTGTCCATACGCACTAGCTATATATCTTGCCCACTGCCTATAGATGAAAATACATAGATATTTGTGTAACAGGCCTAAAATGCAGAAACATGACGTGCTAATACCCTAATCTAAATCACATAAAAAGCATAAATAAAATAGGGATATATTTATGCTATTTTAAATTATTTCTCTGCAATAAATGCAATGCTGTTCCAAAAGGAATCCAGCCTACAACAATCCTCTCCTCAGAGCCCAGAGACTTACTTGGTTGACTCAGACAGTTGCTGAGATTGCATAAAGGTACACGGTGGAAGAAAATGATAGAAGTAAATTTTCAATGAAAACATAACCTTTTCCATCTTGCTGTAAATTCTGTCCCTAGCATAAATCAGTATCAGTTACATGCATTAAAACACCATCTTCCCAATTGGGAACCCAATGTCCTCCCCCTTTCACATTCACAGGTAGAGAGAGCAATAATTTCCTGAAGATTCATGAGCAAGGTAATTTGACATACCTGGTGCTGCCTAAGTTTAAGTTACTATAAATAAAAGGCAAAAAGTATGTCTACACTGCTGTGTGTGTGGTGCCGAGGCATTTGGAAGAGTCAGATGCTGTGGGCATCTAGTTCATACACTCTGAAGCATCACATTTCACTGGGATGCTTGGCAAAAGAGAAGTTTGCAAATGTTGTATAGTATTTGGAAAGAACCCGGAGTCACTGCAAACATTTGAGAAGGTGACACTAATGCCTTTAAAGGGCTTCTTGTCTTAGGAAGGGTATTTCTTATCATTTATATAGTAAAACCATTCTTTAGATGTCAGCAGAATAGACTGACTGTTGGCTGAAGACTGACTTTGCGGATTGCCTTGGTTTGGATTAGATCCAAGCTAGCCCATGGTAGAAGGAGGCGGAGGGGAATTGCACCACGTTGCTTAATTAATCCGGATGCTTTGCTCTTTATACCTTGAACTTCCTCAGAGGACAGGAACAAACTAGCTTGCTCAGAGTAAAATGAGTATAACATCAACGAATAAGCAATAGTGGGGGATGATTGTCTAGAGTGGTGAGCCAGTATTTGAATAAACAAATCCAAGGCAAGAAGTTCTTTTGAGGGATGAAAATTGTGAAAAAAGTATAAGAATGCACAAACATGTGCACATGTGTAGATATACACATTATGACACTAAGTACAGTGAAGGATGAAGCAGAGTCCTTCACAGTGCCTCCTTGCTCCCAGGGACTGTAAGATGTCCAGACAGTGTGTATCAGCAGTACAGGCCCTGTTCCTCTGTCTCAAACAGCTATGCAATTCTACTGCCAAAGAACAGGGCTGATGGAAAGCCAAAGTTATCCTTTTCTCTTTTTAAGAGAGGATTGTTTCCTACAGGAAGCATGCTTCAAATCCCTCCCGCATACTGTGGAAGCTAGGCAGTCGCCGACAAAGTCTCTACGATCAACAAAGATTTAGGTGATCCACTCTTTTTCAGGACCAAAAGCTTTGTTTGAGGAGGATGAGTGATTTTCTCTTCAGAAGAAACAGGAGAGAAGCGACAGCTGCAAAAGGGAGGTTCCTGGAATTCCCATTCACCTGCATGAGTAATTCCCACATATTAAATCATCTGGCCATCACCCAGCAAAGCCCAGAGCTCTTTTTGTCTAGTGCACTGTGTCAGTGAAAGGACAACTCTGTTCTGGAAAGCCACCATCAGTCCACCCGAAATTTCACCCTCCCAGGAACACTATGTCAAATGTTTATAGATATTGAGGGACACCAGCACATGGGCCACCAATAACCAAACCTCCCTACTGATTCAGCTGGTAGCTGATATTAGTTAATGAATCCAACACTGCAGTGAGCGATGATATCCACTTCACAAATGATACTGTTCTTTTGAGAACAAATAGACAGAGAAAGAACAAGCACAGCTTGCCCTTTACCTAAAATCAGGCAGTCCAGATCAGGGGTGAGGCAGGGGTATTGCACTGGTATTTCCACCTATTCTTGTGCTAGGCTAGGACCAAAAGCACCAAAAACCTTGGAAAAAAAATAAGAAAACCTCTAGTGCATACATCTCAAAATATTTTTAAACAGAGAGTCTTTTTTTCAGAAATACAAAATGGTCTGTCACCTCATGCTGCATTGTTACACTGAAAATGCATACATGGAGGTCTTTTAAAATCCAGTTTCAGTCTACACTGTTCTCTTCATGGCAGTGCACAATGCAGAGACTGTGGATATCCTGCCAGTAGCTATAAAACACCCATTCCTCTGCAGGAATCTAAAGTATCAGCAGATTTGGGAGGATGTGAGGTATCTTAGTTGCCATTATTCCTCTCTAAAAGCTTCTGCTGAAGAACCTAATGAACACGAATGGAAGATAGAGTGTGGCCTACAATGGCAGCCCAAATGCATCCTTCTCTGTTGTATGAATCTCTACACAGTCTGTCTTGCACCTAAATGTGAGAATTAAACTAGTGGCATGATTGGATTTCTTGGTTGACAAACCAAGACAATGAAGGGATTTTGTGCATGTTACATACGCCCCACTTCTATTTATTTTTTCTGAGGTTGTGTGGGTTTCAGACAGGCAGATGTCAACCCCCAGCTGAGTAACATGGACACAAAAGCAACACTGCCAGTAGAAACGGGCTGCCCTGTACGAATCCTAAGCTCTTCCTCTAGATTCTGAAATATTTTTGCTCAGTGTGATATATTGTGATATACCTTTTGTCAGCTTGCTTATCACATTTCACATTTCCTTGAGGACATTGTAGCAGCAATATATTAGATGGGGTGGTGTCATCACGAGGGCCACATTCTGCCCATTTTGCTCTGTGAGTTTTCCCTTGGAGACTGTGTTAAAACCTTGATGTTATCTTAGTCGAATTACAAAGTGACTGAAAAACATCATAGTTGGAGCAGTAGGAAACCACCAAGCCACGATCATTCTTCTTTGGGTTGGCAGTTACTGTCAGTTCCCTTAAAATTTGTAAGGTCCTTTCAAAATATTTGTAAAACTGAAGTCAGTAGGATCAATTTTGATCATACACTGGTGTAAGTCCATTGACTGGAGTTGCTCCTGATTTACAGTGTAGAGTCATTCCTTTCTTACTTTTTTTCTCTCCTCAGATTTCCATCCCCGTCCTTGCCGCTGTAAATATTGATCTTACCCAGAATGTAAAACAATGAATTTTCCCTCATCTGCCCCAGGGTTGGTTGATTTTACTATTTTCACAGTGAAGTAGCTTTTAAAGTTATGAATAGTGCCTCTTTGCCTGCAGTAGCCCTCCTTAGATTTTCACTGCAACTAGGACAATTTGAGAAAAACTTTAAAAATGAGCTCGCCAGGGCAACCATCATCCCCCCTAGTTGCAGACATAGCCCTGCATTTCTATTACACCTGAAGTGCCTCTTGTTTAACAAAAGTCACACACTACTGACTGCTGAAGGACACATTTAATTCAGATCCTTAAATGTAACAGATAAACAGAGAAAGTTCTGTACTACAGATAAGTCTTAGCATAGAAATCTATAATACAGAACTTCATACCTACAAATAACTTCAAAAATAGTGTTCTGCACAGGTAAAATAGTACATTTGTACATTTAAAAATGGAAAAAAAATACTATTCTATTGGTGGTTTACAAAATTGTATTATATTATTAAACCTTCTCTTTCTGTCTTTCAGGCTCCCACTTATGCCAGTGCTGAATTTTCCTACTTACTGAAGCCTATGCTGTACAGTACTATTTTTATGCTTATACTTTTCTACAGTGCTCATCATCGTAGTATTCAAAATTGCTAAAGGCAATGTTACATATTTCTCTTCTTCCAAAGCATAGGATATTGCTACTTCTCTGAGTTTTCTTTACCTCCACTTTTTTTTCTCTCTCTCCTCCACCCTCTTGCTCTTTCCCTTCCTTGCCATGAGTGGCTTGTGACCCTGACATGAGAGGTGGGTAGAAAATTCTAAAGAGGTTTTGAAATGAGTCAAAATGCATTTGTCCAGCCTCAGTTCCAATATTAACTACACACACTCCATGAACATTGTCTCTCGCTTTTAATGCAAGAGCAATCACCTTAGGAAACTCTTCTTTTACAAACGATGAATACATTCCCTGAGGTTGCTTTGCAGTTTTAAAAAGTGATATTTAACATTGCTACAAGCCATTTGTTCTTAAAAGAACTGATTAGCACAGTTGTTGTCCATCACAGTACGCTACACTCCCCGTGTTAAAACATTAGCCAAGTGCTATCCTATAACCATTAAACTACCTTCAGTTTTCTAACACAGCCTGATTAACAAAGTTCTGTTTGCCCATATGGGATAAGGTGACTGACCAGATGTTCTGATTTTAAAAGATCTGTTGGTGTCCCAGTGATTTCCGCTGGGACATTGAATTGTCCCAGATTTTCCTGCTGAGAGCTTGAGCAGCACAAAAGTTGCTTGCAAGGTAAAGCCCCTTTAGCCACTAAGGAGTTTGGAAAGAAGGATTAACAGAGGATCCCCTTGCAAGAGTTGCAGATTCATCCTCTGCGGTTCAGATTATTACATGAGTTATTATAAATAACTGTGCTGGTGTCCTTTGCCAGAGGAAAAAAAAAAAAAAAAAAAAAAAAAAAAGGAAAGCACCCTGGAGCAACTTTGGGAGAACAGACTGCCTTTCCCCGTTGCAGATCTATTGCTCGTGCTATAGGCAGGGTTCGGAGGAATTCCTGGTATAGTTTGCATGGTGCTTTCTGTGTCTGTCTTTACAAGGGGTAAAGGAGGAGGGGAAGGGGGAAGGAAAAGGAGAGAGGGAGAAAAAGGGAGAGAGAGGAAATCCTCTTTGTCCTGTGAAGTGCATCACACAGACCTCCTGTGTTGTAATGTAAAACCGCCGGGGTGGCTAGAATGACCATATGCTGTGAATGCGAGTGCTGTGCCTGTTTAAATGTAAATTCTCCCTTTATCAGAATAAAAGAATATCTGTTTAATATGGAATGGAGGCAGTTTGGCAGGATCTGTGCTACTTCAGGTAAGCCAGAATAAACAGCAACATTGATTAAAATGAGCCCCCATTCTGCACCTGTCATGCTCACCTCCTTTGCCACAAAGGCTCCACTTGTTTATTTACCTGTAGAGCTGTTATAATATTTTGCTTTCTAAAGAGATTTGGAAGCCACCTGCCATACCTTTGGCATTTCTTTAGCAACAAAGCACTCCAGGCTCAAGTGCGGGAGCCCATTGTTCTGCTCCACAGCATGGAAAAGAAGATGAATCCAGAAGCACAGGATCCAAACAGAAATTATTATTGATTTAATCACATAATCAGCAGCAAACACTTCAGGCTAAGATAGCAAATCCATAACAGCCTGCCCACATAACCACCCTTACAAATTTACCAGCAAACCACTGCGCACACTTAGCAAACAAGAAGAGCAAGGGTCACCTTCACTTGGCGGCAAAATATTGACATTCCTAAAGCTTAAATATGTTTTGAGTTAAGTGTTATCAATCAGTGATAAGAGTTGAATGTCTGTTAAACATAACTACATTGGCAGAAGGATTATAGAATGCTTTCTTGCCATAATCTAGAAGCATCTTTCAGACAAAACTCTGCTTGAAATCAATTGTGCACAAGGAGCTGCCTGCTGAGACCCATTCAGTGTCATACAAAAGAAGAGAGAGTCTCCCTGTGATCTTTAACCATAACCGGTTATCTAATGAGACCAGGGCTTTAATTTCTTTTCACATCAAACATAGAATCAATGCTCTGGATTCAACAATGTGTGTAAACAGGCCGTGAAGCCATCCCTTCAGATGGCAGCCAGTTCAGCCTGCAAGCCCCCCGGCATATTTACAGCAGTGAATCCCCCTTTAGTTCCAGGTAGCTGCTCCCATCAGGTTGCTTCTGCCTCCTTCCTTGCGGACGGATGCAAGGCTGGCTCACAACTGGTGGACACCTCCAACTGGAGGAATAACGCTTTGGGATTTCAATCTTTTTTTTTTTTTTTTTTTTCCTAATAACTTAAATCCTATCTAGGGTTTAATAATTTCTATTCTACCTCACAATGAACAGGCTGGATGATGCTTTCACTCCGACAAATACAAAACTGGAGTATCATCACTATAGTTTACTTTAAAATTATACTGTCATAACAGGTGACAACTTGGTGCTAAAAGCAAGTGTTGGCTGAGAAAGCCCAGTGACATTCCAGAGAGGATTAAAATGAGCTTCAGCAAACTGATTCATTGAGCCCTTGCCATGCTCTGGGTTATTTACAAAGTCCGTATTCTGTTTTTAGAGAGCACATTTTATAACATCAGTGGCTGGTCTTAAAGAGTCTGAAATATTATTTTTCACACAGCAGAACTGATAGTGTGAAGCCAGCTCTTCTGAAAAGGACATTCCCCTAAATTTTATGCTGCTGATGCCCAGCATCCTTACTCAAAGCATCACTACAATGTTCGGCTAGGCCCACATGGTTACCCAGGTTTGTTGCAGCAGGAGAAGCTCACACTGCTGTGTTTTACTCTGACTACCTCAAGTACTCCTCTTGTAGAGATGTCCTTCAAACAAGCTGCTATTCTATTGAGAGATGTTTTGAATTTCTCTGGTGTCTGATGGCTGAAACCAATTTGAGGGTCCAAATTTTTTATTCCTACCAGAAAGCATGGGTAGATAAAGAGGAATGAGATTAGTTTTCTTTTTGCCCAGTGGCTTTTCTCTAGAGGCTAGACTACTACACAGAGGCTTCAGGATGTGTAGGAGAGGGGCCAAGAAGCAGTAATACCAATTGTAAGCACTAAAATAAGCAGAGATGTTGCTGCTGTCAGGCCTGGATCCCAGTGGGGAGACATCTAAAAGGTTCTGAAGGAAGGTCAGAGTCCAGAGTATGGGGTTAGAAGGACAAGAGAGCAGTAGAAGCAGTCACTCCGATGCCGTGATGTACACATGAGCAAATACTGGAGAAGAGGGAACTGAACTGACTGCTAAACAGAAGACTAAAAGAAACTCATCTGTTACAGACTTCTCAGAATCACTATGTAGACGTGGATAAGGAAAAGCACTAATCATTTTAGTAGGGCTTTAGCACCCCCCCAAAATAAATGATTGCTTGTATCTCCTCAGAGTTTATTTTGAGAGGGGACAGAGAGAATGGATGGCAGAGAAGGGGAAGGCGCCTGTAAGATGATGGTATGCTACATTTCTAGCATGTCATCAACAACTGGTCTAGATTTTTTCCTCAATCCCCTCCCACCAAGCTTCTTCCACAACTGAACTGAAGAAGGGCCAAAGCAACAACATGACTAGACTGGACTAGTCCAACAACTGGATTGAAAGACTTGCAGAGGTCTCTTCCAAATCTAATTATGTTACCTTTCTATGATTTTTATCACCCAAAATATTGATTTAAACAAGGAAGATTCAGCCTGCCTGGAGGTTGACATAGGGGGTTGACATATCTACGGTATAATAGGACTGAACTTCCTTGTAGAGCTTTAAGGTTGTTGTTCAAGAAAGCTTTACTTGTATCTGCTGAACTTTAGGTGTATTGAGGAAGGAAGATGTCATTAAGCACATACTTCAGCATGTCCAACAGTGGTTTGCTGAACTGGTGTCTACATACATAAATAATGAGGAGACACATTATTAGGTCACCTTAGGAGAAGCTTCATGGTGTCAAAAGCCTGAAAATGAATTGAGTAAGGAAAAAAAGGGTGAAAAAAGAAAAAAAAATAACTATAGAGTATATTTAAGAGCAAAGCAACATATTCATTTCTTTTTATGACAGTCTTCCCTGGACTTGTCATAATGTTGGAATAATGTTCATAATCATAATGTTGGAATATTTAAAAATGTTCTCATGAGTTATTTCAAAATAGAACTTAAAGCTCCTTTCCTGGTAGATTTTTATAGTAAGATTATGAAAACCCAAAGATGAAGTATACTCAGTATTGATATTGGATTACAGAAATAACAATTTGTATTATAACAAACTGTTTTTCTATATATTCATTTCATTTAAAAATCTTTTATATTGATTCTCTAATTAACACTAACAACCATAAAGACAATTACAAACAAATACAGACATAAATCAAATAGGTACTGTATAAACAATTGAATTTAATTTAGCTTGCCCATAGAAATCATTATGCAAGAATACCTGGCATGGCATACTCCCAAGTAATGGAGAATCTGAAATATAATTACTGGAAGAGAATAATGATGCTAAAAAAAAATAAAAAGAAATTTTAATCCAAATACAAATATACCAAATACCAGTAAATTGACATAATATGAAGGCCAAACTTGATTAACTGCATATACAACTCTAAATTAATTCTTAGGCATATTAATACGAGTTTGAATTTTCAGAGGTGCTAATCATTTATAACTCCACTGATAAGAGAGGATCAAGTCTTAACTACACAAATTCAGCACCAAAAATAACACTGAATAATCCTGTTCGTGGGATAAATAAATATAATTACTGAAAAGTGTAAGTAATACTAAGTATTTTGTTTTCCACTGGTGAGTCTATGTTTTAGCAAACTGTTGCAATCTGATTTCATTTCCACCATTCAATTATGTCATGTGAGAAAAACCTTTAAATAAGTCAACATTAACATGTCCTCTCTTAGTTCAAGAGACTGCTTTCCCTCAGTTAAAGCACATGGAAGAAAATAGTTAACAGTAAATCAAACTATTAAAGTTAGAATATTTTTAAGAAACTTTTTCTTACATTATTGGTAAAAGTTGTATTTCAGTCACAGAATCACAGAATGGTTGATGTTGGAAGGGACCTCTAGAGATCATCTAGTCCAACCCCCCTGCTCCAGCAGGGACACCCAGAGCACATGGCACAAGGTGGCATCCAGGCAGATTTTGAAGATCTCCAGAGAAGGAGACTCCACAACCTCTCTGGGCAGCCTGTGCCAGGGCTCTGGCAACCTCACAGGAAAGAAGTTCTTCCTCACATGGAGATGGAACTCCCTGTGTTTCAACTTGCACCCGTTAGCTCTCCTCCTGTCACTGGCCACCATGGAGACCAGTCTGGTCCTACAATCACCACTCCGATACTTGAACATGTTGATCAAATCTTCTCTCAGCCTTCTTTTCTCCAGACTAATCAGGCTCAGCTCGCTTATTCTTTCTTCATATGACAAATGCTCCAGTCCCTTAATCATCTTTGTGGCTCTCTGTCAGAGAGCCAGAGAGTTTCTTCTCTAGAAACAACATGTCCTTCTTGCCCTGTGGAGCCCAGAACTGCCCCCAATACTCCAGATGTGGCCTCACCAGGGCTGAGCAGAGGGGCAGGATCCCCTCCCTCGATCTGCTGGTAACGCTCCTCCTGGTGCAGCCAGGATCCCATTGGCCTTCTTGGCCACGAGGGCACACTGCTGCCTCATGGTTACCTGTTGTCAACCAGGACTCCCAAATATCTCTCCACAGAGCTGCTTTCCAGCAGGTCAGACCCTAATCTGTACTGGTGCCTGGGGTTATTCCTCCCCAGGTGCAGGACCCTGCACTTGTCCTTGTTTTCCCATTTCCTAAATGGAAAAATGCAGCCTAGAGTCAGTCTGTAGGCAACTTTTGTAACAGTTAGTTCAAGTTCTGTTTGAAATGGCTGTTAATGCTTGTTTCAGTTTTCACTGCTGTAAAATTAACCTATTTAAATGGGAGTTGGAAGAATGGTAGCTACACCACTTTACAGATTCAGCGCTGTGTGTAGGAGCTCCACTTCTGCAAATTAACCCGTTCAGTTTATTAAAATTGAAAATTACTGGAATAGAAAATTTGATCAGTGAATGATGGTTCCAATGGATGATATCGGAATAAAATATTAAATAAATGTAAAAATATCCTTCAGTTGGGTCAACAATTACCCTACCAATGAATTTAGTTTAAGTTGATATGCCTAAGAGCGGCCTTCTAGGCAAGACTCTCATTATTTTAGAGGGACTTTTTATACTAGGAAGCATTTTGTGAGATTGAGAGGAAATTTGGGAGATTAGGTTAGTGCTATCTCTATAAATCTACCAGCAGATTACGTAGGTTAGATGTCTGTTGCTACCTGTAATATTAACACATATATCACTAGACATGCCAGTAGAATACATGCAATGGATGGTCAATTAGAGGTACATGAAACCAAAACCATTAGAAGTTAGTCATCACCCATCTAAAACAGCAAATCAGAATCAAACAAGAAAAAAAAAGTTTTTATGTTAACCTACCCAGAGTCATTCTATTAAATATTCGCTAATGCATGTGTTTAGTAAAGTATGAAGACTTTCATTTAAACAGAAGTGTATGCGATTCAATTTACACATAGATATAGGCTAGGAAAGGATTTTTTCCCCCCTCTTACATTTACCAAAATTGATGAAGTTTCTACCAAAACTTTCAGATCTGTAGGTATACCCATCCAGGACATGGCATCTTTGGGAGATACAGAAATACCTTAAGAAAACCATCGCACAATACTGAAAGAGGTGGTTACACCATCATCATGGCAGGTGACGTTTCCTGTTTGTGATAAACTAGGATAATCGCCCATTTTACATGTGTTGATCAATCCTCCAGCCTTTTCTAACTCCATTTTTAAACAAAATAACCACAAAGCTCTAAAGATGGTTTATCATACAAAACTAACAAAAGAAAGAACATTTGGTGTTAACAGTTCGGGCTATGTAGAGTGACAAATCAGAGAAACTGACAGTGACTTTTTAGAAAGTTAGAGGAAGCACTAAAAAAACAAAACAAAAGCAACCAACAACAAATAGTGCAAATAACTTTTTTTTTACTCTACCATTTAAAAAGTCTTCATTCTGAAACTTCAAAATGAGAACTAAAAAAGCTGAACCCAAACAAATCCCTAAATCTGGAGAGAAACATAGCATTGGTCATTTTGGAAACCCGTTTCCCTGACATACTGCTTGGCATAATGGAGCCTAGAGTAGGTTATGCTCCTAGTTTAAGAAAAGAAGCATCAAGAAAACTTTGAAAAACAACAGTTAAAATGGTAGTGAGAAGGCTCAAAAAAATCGATATTTTATAAGGGTTCAGTACATTCTGTAACTCCTTAAAATATAGAATAGGACTGGGGGAATTAAAATCTATTGCAGTTTAGCATGAAAGGTTCAGAATTTGACTTCCAATCTATATTATGTCCATGGATTTTAGTAAGGTGTATTAGAATTTATTAAAAGTGATCTATGGCATTTTCTTTTAAGGCTTATGAGACCTCTGGGACTAAAGGATACTATCATTATTAATTTTATCAGTAATGCTCCAACAGTCTTTGTACAACAACCTTTGACAGTACATAAATAAAGAGAAATGAATACAATTAGCTCTGCTTTGGTTTTGCAAAGTGAGTAGAAGTAGTTAGTACTGGTGAATCTATTTATAGTGAATAATTTGATTAACTTAGCCTTCTAGTGTGCTCATAAAATTGTTCTCAGATATTCATATTTATGGAATTTTCTTATTCAAAATTGTAAAAAAAATTACTCGAATGTTCCAGTGGTTTATGAACGACACCTGTCAACTCTGCCTTGGTTACTGTTTGCCATTGCTTACTTACAGAAATGGCATGATATTGGTCATATGAAACGTATAATATTTCTAATACTTTCTGACTGGATGGTTGAAACTAGATTTCAAAAATACTATTACTGAATTTGCTCAAGATTTACATATGTACTCGCAAGATTTTCACATCTATGGCAAAATTATTTGAATAAAACAATGTCCAGGTGTTCAGGCAGAACAAAATTAAAGAGCTCACCTGACAAGAACCAATCTGTGTGTTTTATTCTAATTTTTTTTGGGGTGGGGGTGGAGGGTTATAATACTCACTCAGCTGCAGTGCACAAGAACATGACAAGACTCCTTGTACAGACAAGACTGAGAGAGCTGAGTGAAAGAAGCTTATCTGTCTCTAAAAACATTTTAGGACCATCAGCTAGTAACAAGCCCAATCCAGACAGGCACTGAATGCTTCTTATGAGATATTGAGCATAACACTTACTGGCTTCCTCTTAAGCTGCGGGTATTCAGTATTTTTCAGGAGATGCTTTATGGCAGCTTGCTTTCTACTCACATTTACAAACACATCTTGATTGTACAAATGTTTCCAGAATGTGAATTACTTGTAAATACTTGCTGAAAGATGTGTGTTAACTCAAAGGTTTGCAGACCCACGGGAGTAGTGGCTTCTTAGCAGTATGCAGGATTAGACCTTAGCACCACTCATTTTTGCAAAGGTTTACAAACACTGATACAGTGAATATATCATCCATGAAGTGGACCAGAGAATTATCTAACAGCTTTAATCCACAAACAACATTTTTGGAGGCAATCTCAGATAGGAAGTTGGGATCTGCATAAGAACTCCTCCACAGCTCATAGGGATTCATTTGTGAGCTGTAAGCGTGCACTAGCATCTCTGAACGCTTATCATCAGTGTCGTCTATGTTAGCTTAACATATCTGAGAGAAGTCTAGCATCACTTGGTTGGTTTAGTGCCAAGGAAAGAAAAAAAGTGATCCTTGCATATTAGGCCTCACTGGTGAGACAGAAAGAGAGAAAAAAATGATGTCTTGATACTGCTACATGGTGTAGAAAGGTAAACCTGTTTCTAATATTTCTGTATTAATGGAGCAGATTATTCTTCAGATATACCTACTGAACTAATTTAATTTCATTTGTAAAAATGTAGCTCTCTCTGCAATTGTCAGTGATATGATAAAGCTAATTAAGACATGCATGGTGTTAACAGTTTCATTAGAGGAGATAATATTGCACAAGAAAAATAAGAAATCATTATGATGAATGCCTCAACATTACATTACATGTTAATGAAGTGTAAATGATCTAATTATTTTTGAAAGAATACAGATTCGATTAAACTGTCGGAATTAAATTGGAAAGGACAGCCTATTGTACTTTTTATGTACAGACAAGTTAGCGTTAATTAGGCACAATCTACAGGAACAAATGAGGCACAACCCTCGGTGAACAATCATGTATCCGTTGCTCAAGGCAGGTTTCATAAAGAAATATATTAGGGGAAAAATTGTAAGTCAATTAAATACAGTGCTTTAGCAGTGGGAGGGAAAATGAGCAAAATCTCTGTTCCCTCCCCCTACATTTTGAGTGTTTATAATGCAATCACTCTGCCAGTTCTGCTCCATCACTAATTTCATAAATACTAATTTTGCTGATGAGACATTTTGATTGGTTTGCTGTCTTCTTGCCACAAATGACTTTCTGGAGGTGGCCTGACTTTTGGCTAGAATCCTTTCTGTTTGGACTCTACTCTCCTCTCTGTCCTAAAGTAAGATAGGAATAAAAATGATGTTAAACGGCCGCTTGGTCTAGGAGGAGGACAGTACTCAACCACCACTTGACCTCATTTGCCTACTTTTAAGGGAGAGAGAGAGTTGGCACCTGAACTTTAGCAATCTGGAAATATACTTCCTTTTTGGCACATGACTAACAGCTCCTGGCAAAATACGCAGCAAAACATTGACCTGAACTGTCACTCAGGGTCTGAATCAAACCTTAGTTTATTTCAGCTTCCTGCCATTTCTTCTCCATTTCAAGAGCCTAGACAGACACTCATGCCACTGGAAATGTGGTATAAAAATGATTTTTTGGGGAGGAAAAATATACTTGTTTAGTTAAAGCTGACTAAAGAGACGTGGAGAGTTCAGATGATGTCAGAGAACTTCCTAGTAATCTGGAGGTTTTATTTGAATGATATTGAACTTGGAGGTTTTCCAGCCTTGTGCAATTCAGGAAGCGATGCACACAAACCTGCTGCTTGCGCTTCATCTGGTTAAGTAGAGGGCAAATCTACTGATATTTTTGTCAGTCAGCTACTCACCACAAACCCAACAAAACTGCACAAAGATCAAGCGTGTAAGGCCAAGCCAAGCCAGTCCTTAATGCACAAAAATCTAATGCCACTATTTTTATTGTTATCAGCACAACATGTAGCCTTTGAATCTTTGGTTGCTTGCTCTTCCATTCCAGTTTGTCTTTCCATCCTGAATATATCCACACAGGACACACATCCTGCCGTGCCAAGCAGCTACTTGGCTATACCCACCTACACTGTTTACACTCTCGGGCACACAGACTCAGGTGCTATATACTAACAGTTCCATTGTGTCAAGGTTATTAAAAATAATTCTCTCAAACTTGTATAATACAAGAGATATGATGTGTTACAAAGCAGTTTTGGAACTTCATTTTAGAGATCTACATGAACCTTATTAAATAGCAAAAGAAATTATTATTCCACTTCCCGATTTTTCAGTTGGAATCCTTCTTCCTTTTTGCCTCTTCCCAGACCAGACTACCAAAAGAGCACTGAACAGATGCTGTTCAGCTGACTAGCTTTAGCACCTACCTATATCATGTGTGGAGATGGTGAGTTCCACCACTTGCTCCCAGGCCCTGTGCAGATATGGGCTGGAAGTATGGACTGTGGGGAGCTCTAGATGGGTTTTCCAGAGCCCGCAAGAAGATGGTCTGTATTTGCACGTGCTGCAGAAACATGGTATCATGCAGGCACAGACAGACTGTTCCCAGGCTGCTATGTGGATGAGTCGCAAAGTACATCAATGTGCTGAGAGGTCTTTCTGAGAAGCACAGATGTAGCATGTGGCTCTGGCTTTTTCGCTCTGTCAAAGCTAGGATTCTCCACCTTATTGCAAGAGGCAGAACTGACCTTGCTGCAATGAAAATACTATGACGTTATTGACTTTTCCCATCTGTATTTAGTTATTCTATAAAATACTTTAGCACCTAAATGCATAATCATGGATGAAAACTACGGACTGTGTAGCTGAAATCTTTATTGGAACCCTCAGTGCTAGTACATGTAATCTGTGCCATAAAATATAAAATATGGCATTTTTCCAGCAGCTTATAAACATATTAAATAATCTCTTGTTTCCCCCAGCAGATTCATAGGATAATCAATTTCAGGTAATATTTATTAATCTTATGTGCTACATATTCACAACTCAGCTTTTTCAAATTTCTTTTGCCCATAATTATTTCTTCTCTCTGTTGCATGTAACACAATAAAAAACTATTCACACATGTCATAAAATTTGATATGCAGTAGTTAGCAACTATATTATTTTCAACTCCTACTGAGTCCACCCGAGCCGTATTACCCGTTTTTACTAATAACAGAATAAAATAGCACTACAGAATTCAGATCAGGGATTCAATTCTGGGACGCAACACTTCAAGAAGGCCAAACAATCTCAATGCAATTGGTGACAAATAAGCAGCAAAACAAGAGTCAAACCCTGGATGTATTTTTTTGCTCATTCATAATAATACAGAACTAAAGAGTTATTTACCTGCGTACTAAAATATAAGTGATCATTTGTGTCACCCATCTTTCAGTGACATCATACAGTCCTAAGAGTCATCGTAAGATCATGAACATTGATACTAAAAAAGTTTGATTTCTTTGTACCCATTGCTCTGATGATAGAAATCTGTTATGTGTTCTAGTAGTTCTCATCTCATTCCTCTAATAACTATGCCACCTGCTGATTTTCATTGTGAGTGTATTCATAAGTGGGATATGTACACTGGTTGTATGTCAACATCATCTTTAAGCTTAAAGAACGCTTTTCCTACTAGTGTTTACCTTTCTGATCCATTTGTGGAGACAGCCATTTCCCTACTCAGCTTTGTTCTGCCAGGCTCGACATAGTCAGCTTTTCCTGTTTCTTTCCATTAGCAGAAATCTCCACTCTCCCAATCCCAAGGATATCCTTCTCTGTGGATGTTCTCCTTCCCTCTCCACAAACCCTCTCCTCCCCCATCCAGGTTGGTCCAGAGGGACAAAATTCAAAGAATAAAACAATAGAGCTATAAAAGGCACCTGACATGCAATAGTATGGAAGAGTTTGCCCCAAATGCCCTCGTTATGCCTGGCCAGTTAATGTACACGTAACCTAAGGAATCCAAAGCAGAGCATGAGTGAGAAGATGAGTTTCCTGTATGTGTATCTGCTATCAGCTATAGCTAGGATAACAAGCTAGGACAATTCTCAAACTTAAATATGCAAACCTCTTTTCCTCTTATTTTTCTCTCTTCCAGTGTCCTAATGTAAAATCAAAAAGCACAGTGATTGATTGCTGTCCCTTACTGCGAAATCCTGACAGAGGTTTTGTATTGGTCTCTCAGTGGAGCTCCCCATTAGAAAAGATGGTATTTTTTGTGATATGCTGCAAGTTCAAATTTCAATAACAGTGGTTGATCTCTTGTTGAAATCCATAGATGCTACATCAATCATAAAGGGTTGCTTTGACATCTTGAAATTCTTCTCAGAGGCTAAAAGTATTTCAGGAATTCAAATAGGATAAAAGACATATTGGCTGTTTTTTTTTAATGACCTACTGTATTATGATGACAATGGCAATTGGCTTTCTTGTCAGTCACCTGAAGTATAATATAGGATAACTGACGTATAAAACAGCAGCCCAAGTAAATTAAAATTCTTAGTATTTATCTTATTAGTACAATAATTATCTTATTATTTTATTTTATTACATACTTTATCTTATTAATCCAACATGTGCATAAAATTCACCAAATGAAACATAAACCACGCATCATTTACTGTTTGCAATAATATATGCAATACAAAAAAAATGTTACTCCAAACTTTGCCAGCTAATCACACCTTTTTTCTACCTTTCTCACAATATGGGGGAACAGCTTTCCATCTTGCAATATTTTCTGCAGCAGCTTTAAAGAAGCTCTTTAGATTTGAAACAAACAGGTAATAAATATAATCCTAACTTTTGCAAATTTACTGAGAGAGCATTATTTATCTGGAAGAATGGAAGTCGTCTGCAAATACTTCAGAGACCTGGAAATTTAGTGACATTACAGAATGTTGTTTTCATGCATAATAAGAGAAAAGGTTTTTTTTTAGTTAAGTCGCTGTTTATTTCCCTGCTTAAATTCAGTATTTACTAGTATGGATAACCACACAGTTCAGGATCATATCATATGCACAAATATCATGCACAAAGTGAGTATAATGCATGCTTGCATACAATATATTAAACAGAAAAAATCCAGTAACATTATATTTTAGAAATATCCAAACTCTGGATATCAAATGATATTCACCAATGTAACAAAGAACTGATTACTTTTTTTCTAGACTAGGCATGAAATGTCATCATAAAGTGAAACATACACTTTAAAGGGACTTAAAAGTCTCCTATGAGTCTAGTCTCCCAGTATATTTAGATATTTTACTGAATTTAACTCATTGCACAAAATCAGGAACCCACGTCTTCTCCTATGTCAGTATTATTAATTTAATAATATACTCTGAAAGGTGATATGAGACTTCCCCATTGCTGGAAAAGTATTATAGAGTAAGGCTAAAGCACACAGAAATATATCACAAATATCAAGTTAAAAAACACATTTCCCTGAAAACACATAAGATATGTGATTCAAAAAGGCTTACAAACATCTACACAAGCCTCATCTTTTTTTCATTCTGAGTAACTTTTTTTTGCATCACTTGCTTATTCTAACACTTCCCATTAATGAAAATGGAATCCATAAGCACCACTGATTATGTAAACAGAAATGTCAGATACTTAATGCATTGTAACGCAATTGATTAAACCATATGAATAATTTGCCTGTAGTAGGCCATAACAACCATCTCACTGGATGCGCATTAGTGTCCCAGTTCCCCCTTGGTGTTTCTATTTTCTCTGCAGTAACAGCACAGTCACATTTTGCAGGAAACCAACCTGATTTCCCTCCCACATTTGTCAAAAGAACCGAACTCCTGCGGGCCCTATGCTAGAGCGGACAATTTCAGGAGCTATAGTGACAATGAATAAAGAGGTCAAAGTACTTGACTGGATTTATGGTACATTAAGAGACTGCCGCAGCCATGGTTGTGGAATTAGGGCAACCATTTAACTCAGCTACAGGGTCCAAGATCCCAAGGTGAACATTTTGTGGTGAGTTGCAAAGTGTCTACAAAATATCTCTACAATCCTCATGCTGTAATCTTTCTCAGCTTGGAGACTTCTAATAGGGTTAGTGGTACAACGCTAATAAGATGATGGTCGTATATGGTATGTACTTTGAATCCCTTGAGAGCTTTTTACTTATCTGCTAGACGTTCTTGGAAGCTTAATTTTGAAAACCTCCATTGTGGTAATGATTCCCCGTGAACTATGATTCTATTATATATACTCTGTAAGCTTTTAATATAACAGTCTCCACATAAATAGATTTTCTCAATGGAAAACAGATTTATTTTTAACTGTATGACTTTTTATACTGTAATTTGATAACTATAATGCCAATAGGTTAATCATATTGATGAAGTAGACCCAGAGAGACTGTATTTAACACCGCTTACCCTGTGGAAAAGTAACCTGATTTACTGGGAACCTTTTCACCTTTAGTGGCAGGGGAATAACTGCTAGTTTGGCCCTGTGTTCAAACATAATTCCATAGGCTGGCATGTAACCCAAAGGCAATATTACTACTGAAGGATTGATCTGAATTAACAAGCTTTAAAAAGGGGGAGGGGAAAGGCAGGAGAAAGAGAGAGAGCGAGAGAGAGAGAGGCAGTCTGTGTTACCATAGGATGCTACATATTTGGTATTTTTTTCTCTATATAAAGATAACTTCAAGGGTGTATTTGGGGTAAATTATTTCGTTTGATTTCTTTATGAAATCAGCACTTAGCTCCTTTCTAAGTTTTCTGAAGTCACTTAATGGAGATCAGTACATATTTCTTTTTCCTGTAAAAAAAAATGAAATCTTAGTATATATTTGTAGACTAACAATTTCCATTCCATTTCCAAAGGTGCAAGCAATTTCTTCTCTACTTTTGCCATGTATGTAGAGATCTTGCAAAGGTAAAACTGAGAAAGAAAAGCCAACCTTCACTGCATCAGCCCACCATGTCTCTCTGTATGAAGCCCCATATAGCAGAAGTTGTCCTAAATATTGCACCACCACTTTCCCATACTCACCAAATATGGTATCAGGGCCTGAAACAGCAGAAAAATAGCAGTCACTAGTCTACAGAAATACCACTAATGGAAACAGCTAGTATGGAATATCTGCCTCTTAGAAGGAAATCATCCTCCAAAATACACTAATGCTACTCTTTACCTAAGCTACAATTCCTTTAGGATGCAGTCTACCAAATAATATTAAATAACCTGAAATAAAATCATTAGCCCATTCGAGATGAAAAGAAACAAATATATTTTCCCGCAAGGCATCTGATTACTTAAAAAATAATGTTATTAAACTGTTCTCATATCTCTTACTGGTCCCTTGTTTAATAAACAAACAGAGAAAGAAACAATAATCAAGCTTAAGACAGTACACCACCAAGGAATTTCACTTCAGAGACGCAACAGAGGAGACCAAAGGAGAACCTTCTAATACTGGTGAACGCTGGAGTGCAGTATCTGGCATGCATTTGCATGGCCAACAGCATGGCTGGCTGCTCAGCACCATAGTGCTGCAATTTCCTCCAAGATTTTTAGAAGTACATAATTACACACTTGTCCCATGCTAAACTCTTGTTTACCACAGGCTGTACTGCTTTAGTTAGGGATTTTCTAACCAAGTATTCCAGCGGAGGGCAATCTGAACTGGAGCATAGTAAGAATAAAAGCAGTTACCTTTTTTAAGCAGGTAGGCAAGCAATGGTTTATCATACTAAAGGACAGCTAAATGCCATAGACTAGGTCTTGCTTTACTTGCTTCTTTAATATAGACTTGAATTTCAGAGGGTAGCAATGGGCTTATTTTAGTCAAAGCCAGAGTTCATGTTTGGGACTTTTGCAGCTCATTTGTTTCCTCGGTCTGCAGAAAAAGACAGAGGAGCTGTGGGGGGCAGCATTGTCAAGTGCACCCACCAGTGCTATCAATGTAATTTTTATTTCAACATAATTGAAATAAAACAATCATGACTCATTGTTACAAATAAAATATTGAAAAGGCAAAATAAATGCACAGAAATTGTAAAAGCATTTGAGATTTGGATGAAAGAGGAAGGCTGATCTACTGCCAATACCTACGATAAAATCATAAATTTTGCAATATTTGCCATTTTTTCAATAACCTCATTTACAGGAAACATATGAAAAACTCTATTTTGCTCCATCTTTAGTAGTTTTGCAGATTTATTATGGAAATGCACCTGGAAAATGGAAGTCCTAAGTGAATGCCAGAAGGCAAATAATAGAATAAACAAGAAAATGTATTCATTTTCCCAAATTTTCTTCTTTTACCTTGTAGTTTTGAAAAGCCTCACTACTTCTGGATGTTTGGATCTTGACCATCATCCTGTAGGTGAAGAAAACAAGACATATGTCAAGCCAATAAAATGCTCTGAGTATGACACAGCACCTTAAGTATATGATGGGCATGCAGCCCCTGCTCATGTATTTGGTATCCAGTGTGCCAAACACTATATATACAAATGCAGAAAAACACCCCTGGGCCCAAGCAACTTGCGACTATTTTAGTAGATAACAACAACTAAACATGTTGATGCAACCAAGAAGATGGGGGAAAAACAAAATATTACCGAGGCAGTCTTGGATGGCATAAGCAGCTATGGATGCAGCGCGATTGTCAGGCAGTTAATTCCTTGGATGTTGAAATTTTATGAATGAATGTTCATCAGCTATGTTTTAATCACAATAATATCCTCTTCTCTAGCTGGAAATAAACACTGGTTTATGTAAAGTGTGTTTACATGTGGATTTTGATAACTGTAACTCAAACTGGGGGGGGGGTATAAGTATTCGACATGGCTTTCTTATAATTTGGAACTTGTTGCCTTTCACTTCATGAAAAGATTACTTCACACCTTTACTATTAGGACTACAATTGCCCTTGCAGAACTCCCTAGTACTGCCTTAGTTCTTTGCCCATATCAGTACCCAAGCCGCAGAAAACAGTGCCTCCCAGGAGGAAGAGAGGCCACCACCAAGAGAATATTGCCTTTTTAAGATGCTTTAGTGTGTCCCTGAATTTCTTTTCAAGTAATCAGGTTTAGTGCCATAGTTTTAGCTGGTAAACCATGTCCAGCTCACAAGGCTACCTTACTCTTCTTTCCAAGGGGAACAGGCATACTGAGTCTGCAAGGCTGAAGATGAATTTTCTTCTCTCCTGAGAGGATTTTTTACATGAGGGAGCACGAGCTCTTTGTATTCTGATGAATTTTTTCTTTAAAAAGAGTAACATCCGAGAAACATATTCAAGAAGGACCTGTGTTAAATGAAGGAGAAAAATCCTGAAATTATGTTATTTTTAAAAAGAGCCTCATCTAGAAAAGGTGGACTGGTAATTGCAAATCTGAAGGAGGAAAGAATAAAATCCATTTTAGGATGAAAGGACAGAAATCTCTGGAGTCACTAGTTTTTAGAAATCTCTAGGGTCATCATCCATGTCCAGTTCAAAAGGGACATTGACAGGAGGCTGATAAGTATAAGCTTTTACTACTATTAGAAAATACATGGCCAGGCAGGCCTGCACTTTACTGTCACTATTCATGAGTCTCTAGACCTACAAAGGAAAGGAAAATACCTAAGCCAAATAGGGGGAGGCTCACAGTGAAAAATTCACAGGCAAAGCTTGTGAAACTGGAAAATTAAAAAAAAAAAAAAGAAGAAAGGAAATGTGCTCTGTTAAATTGGCCCATCCCTGCTGTGCTGATAGGTACCTGATAGTTGCTACTCTTTAATAGAGTTTGCCAAACTATTTAGAGTGAAATTAAAAATACTGAAAAATGCAAACATTTTAGATCTCATTGCAAGTTTGTAAAAACGGACCAATTTCAGAAAAGACACAATGCCGTTTTCTTCTTACCTGCTCCTTCCAAATTAAAAAAAAAAAAAAACAGAAATGAGCATACCTATAAGACTCAGTACTGTACACGTCTTGCAGTGTAAAATATTAGAAGGTCTAAAATGCAAAAGTTCATGGTATATAGCTCATGATATTCCATGGAACTTCATACAAAGAAAAACAAAACCTTACTTTCATAGGCACATTTGCCTATGAACATAAAGCAACTAAACATAATACTATCTTCTGGAGAGCAAGTAAGTCTGCTTCCTTAACTTAGCTCTATATGACATGTAGCTTTTTTAGTCATGATAAAAATATGTGGCATGGATACCCATCGTCTGACAGAGCAACTATTCCAGGAACGCTGGCAGCCCTGTGAGCTGAGGTAAAGCTTAGAGTCCTGAATGTGATGGAAAGACAACAAGGCAATGTCACATCACAATCATTGTATTAGTGGCAGTTACTTTTCAGAATGACCCGGTGTTCAGGATTGTTTTGCAAAGCTGCCACTGGAGAGGGACACAAAATGGAAAAGGAGCAGGAGGAATTGATCTCTATGAAGAAAGTATGGAGCCAGTGCAGAATGTTAGGTGAAAAGATCCCAGTACAATTGATGTGAAACAAATTTGCTAATATATGCCAATATTAGAATGTAACTGAATGAAGAAGCCTTTATGCTCTCTCTGAATAATGTTCATCCCATTCTCTCATGCCCTAAGCTTTGATTTGAGGCAAACAGCATACAGGCCTCAGTTTTGTACTGTCTTCTTTCCACACTGCGGATATCTACAGACAGTTATATACAGTGCTCAGCTGGCCTCATGGCAAACATTGATGTGGTTTGCTGGACCAGACTGAGATCTGTATGCTACATTTTATATAGTTGAAGAAATGAATTCATTATAAAGAATTCTGGAAAGTGCCTCAGGTATTACAGCACTTGATAGTACAAATATAGAGACAGAATAAAGCAAATCCCAGGCTCAATGTATTTTTAACTTCCTCACTAGTTTATGGAGATAAAAGCCTGCTTATTGCCATGACTGCTGTCGTGTCAGTTGGGTTTTCATTACAAACCACAGCATATCATCAATAATGCCCAAGGTCGTCTTGCCAACCTGGGGTAAGGGCAGGAATGGCAGTATTTTATCTTATCATCTTTGTTAGCAGGAGACACCTTATTCTCCCCAGTCATAGAGGTACAGAAGGCAAGAATAACACTTAGGCAGGCAGCTTACTACACAGGTACAACAGTTATCCATCCTGACTTGGCAAAGAAAACACTCATGTTAAGAAAACACTAAGCACAGCCATATTCCTGTTTAAATCTTTATTCAATCATGGTTTTATTTTATTTATTATGAGTCACAAATGCCTCTTCAAAAGACCACTGTCATTACCTGTAAAATTCTAGAACACTTTTTCTCAGAGATAATATTTACTGATGGCTTTTTTTTATCAGAAATGTCACTAGAATAAAATAATTTTCCACTACACGAGTTGGCTAAAATACAGGCATCATGACAGAGGCCAATAATTCAATGAAAGATATTGATGGTAACACACGCCGCTTTCCATTTTGAAAAGCAGCATCATTCTGTGAGGTGCATGAACGGTCCATCTATCATCCCTGGCACATTAGGGATCCCTGCTATGTCACAGAATCTCTTTTTGATGTGCTATCACCGTTGTTGGCTACATGGCAAATTACTATATTTAGTGTATTGCCTAACCAGAGCATCTGTTGCTGGTGTGACAACCAGGATGCTGCTTCCCTCTCCATCCCTACTCGATTTCAAGCTAAATGTTTGTAGAGCACAAGTGGCAGAATAGAACAACTGCCCTGCATAACAACATGGGAACATGAACACAAAGCCGCCTAAGGACTGACCTGACATGTTCCACAAGTTAACACATACTTAATCGCCTTTTAATTTCCCACTCTATTTTCAGGTGTATCCAGCAGTGCAACTTGCAACATCTTATAAAGGCTTCTGGCTACCCTGGAAGAGACAACCATGCTTATGAGCAAAGTATTTTTATTCTGCTTTTCTGCTTATCTCTCCCTTTCTCCTCATTGCTAACTAGTGCTCTAGCTATCTGTTCTTGCCTTTGATTTGTG
Organism: Crypturellus tataupa; assembly: GCA_034781795.1. Lineage (NCBI taxonomy): Eukaryota > Metazoa > Chordata > Aves > Tinamiformes > Tinamidae > Crypturellus > Crypturellus tataupa. The sequence goes on from JAWLRI010000002.1 coordinate 1,397,008, forward strand.
TTCTGGCATCCTTTCACCGAACCACTATCATCAGTTTTTCTCACTTAGGAGAAGTGGCTACTTACTTATCTTAAACACTTAAATATGCTTATTTCAAAGGGAAGCATCTGTTCTGATTCAGGCAAAATGGTTCTGATTTATACGGACCTGTTCGGCTATGTTTGCCTTTACGTTCCTGTAAACACATGCATTAATACCCTTCCTATTCTCTCCCCAAGCCATAGCCTTTCTAGTTGCTCAGCGAGGACAACATCAGAGCTTCTGCCACTCTTCTCTTTGGTCTGGCTGTTCTCCTAGTTCACCAACCATGCAGTGCCAGGCACTGCTGCAGGAAAAAGCCAATGCAGCACAGCGGAAAACTGTGGCCACAAAACACCCGCAGGGATGAACTGGCACATGTTTAGGTACAGAGAGAGCTTCCTTCTTTCCCCTGTCTCAACTTATCTTTCATATTTGCCTCGATTAGATCTAGCTGAAATATTTTTCCAATGGCCATTTTTTGCTTCAGAAAAGGTAAGAGCTTTTTCAAAGACCCGTTTCTGGGCTGGGTGACATAGAGCTCTTACTTAAAATACTGCAAATAGTTTTGTGAAAAGTTAAGAATGGAAACACAAAATATTTAAATTTTAAGAATCTCCTGTGACAAATTTTAGAAAATGTTTTCTATTTAGTTATTAAAAGAAAAATATTTCTTCATTCAATACTTATACAAACATCTTGTTCTTTATCTGTTTCTATCTGTTCTTTTCTGTTGTTGGTAAGAAAAGTATGTGTGGTGTTTTTAAAATGCAGATTTCTCTTCATCTTCTGAATTCTTCAGCTCATTACATTCTCAGAGGAATAAAGCTAGGAACATATCCTTAATGTTTCTCTTTACTCTTTTTGAACACTCTAATTTAAAAAAAGAAAAGAAAAAGAGGCGGCCTACATTGTTCAAACTCTAAGTCTCATGAGAGAATCCCATGACTTCTTCTCTGGACAAACAGATGCAGAGCCAAATAAGCAGTTGCAGTCATTAAACTCAGTATGAGGAACATATTCCAATGAAACTGTGCATTACTAACTGGAATATATTTCAAATATAGGTCTGCTGACCTAAACTGAGCAGTTTTCAGCAGTACTACCGAGCACTTTGACTAGCACAAATTCAAAACCTTCTAGGACAACGGAGACTGGAAAAGTAAATCACTGCAGCATTTATTTATTTACTACTTTTGCATTTAAGTAATGGAAATGAGAAGGGGAAAGGTAACACAATCCTGATGCTCTGTGTTGAGCATCCCCCCACCCCAACTGATGTCATCCAGAAGTTAAAGAGGCTTGGCACTTGATTAAATTGGACCCACAGTGAGAAAGGCACCAAATTACTGTTTCATCATTACTGACTCCCCAAAGAGTTACATTATAGTACATGTAGGGCATGGCTGATTGCTTCTCTTAGTCAACAGTCAAGGAACATACGTATTATGAGGCACAATTTGCCATCTATTAGCATGGAAAAATCCTTTAGAAAGGACAAGAATTTATTTTTTAGGTGATCAAGAATAGATATTTGAGAAACTCGCTCTTCTCCTTTCCCAGATAATTAACCTATGTTTGTTAGTTCTGATGGAAACAGACCTGACTAGAGATATCACAAAACAGATATTCAGTCCCTGAGAGAATAGGAGCTTAAGAGCTATTTCATTTATGCGATGTTTTTCACATCATGGCACAGGTTTGTGTTTGTTTTCTCTCCCAGCCACAGCAGCACTGAAGGGACAACTGGAAAGCCCTGCTTGCTGACCGGGGCTAGACTTTGCCTACCTGTGTATAGTACCATAGTACTGTTGGTCAAGGAAGGAGAGAGAGTATTTGGCAGCCTATGTCATTGCTAGACTGCAGCTGTGACCTTGGTGATGGTTTGGAGAGGTGCTTTGTATTTGTTTTTTGGGGCGGAGGTGGGGTAATGCTGCTACTAAATGAGCAAGAAGTATGAAGCATAACCTTCAGCAAGTAAGGTGTTTTCTCAGTTTAGAAGAGGAGAAGAACATGTAATAATTCAGATCTAGGCAACAGACATAAAAGCTTGAAGAATACTTCTTTAGATACTTATATTTCTTTCTCTCCTAATTTATCTTTCATTCCCCAGGCAGTTCTATGCCCTGGGGTGGTAGCACAGCACAGGGAAATGAAGGGAAAGGCCATAAGATACATGCCAGCAAGCCTGTATGCCACAGACTAGTAACACTATTTCTTGTCTTTTCAAAGGGAAACTGAAAAATTGAGGCTAGGTTCTGACACAAGAGATACCAGCTGCCTGGAAAAAGACATGAAAACAATACAAAGCCTAAGACACAAAGAAGTGGTTATGCATCTACCTCCATTAGCTTTAGTTTTTCAAGCACTGTGCTACTAATTTCATAGTTAGAAAAAATCAACTTATTTATGTATGAAGCCAAAGCTTCCTTCCTTTTGACTCCATAGTCCAAACCACATGCCTTTTAAATATACGTTTTATTTCCTTGGCCGTATGACTCTCAGTTTCACAACCACTGACAGCCGTTCTGCTATATTATTTCTGTAGGGATTATTTGCATGACTGCAGTGCCATGCTAATATAACGGCTTCAAGTTTAGAAGCTTGCTTTCTTTTTACTTCAGGATTTTTTCCCCTGCCTGCAATAGTTGTGATCTTCTCCCTCCTTTTATCCTTCTTGCAAAAACAGAAACTTTTCTTACCTCACTGTTTTTTGTGGGCATAATATATCATATATTGTAAGATACTTCTTCATCCTGTGCTGAACTAACGCCTATGTGAGAAGCTAATAGGGCAGCAAAATTATCATTTACACCACTTTGTTTGCCTCAATTCAGGAACGTTTTGATCACTCTTTTGTTGTATAACAAGGAAATAAAAAGAGACAGTCACTTATGTTGTCAGTCGTCCCCTCCAAAAAACATCCATGTGAGGAAAAGTGTTTCAATAATGTGATTCTAGGAGCACCATCGCTCTCAGGTCATAACATTGCCAACGCTCACCTTATAATTGAGCTATAGAGCTCCCTCTACATAGGACGTTTTTGCCCATTCTATTCCTATGGTCCTTATATCTTCTTAAGTCTTAAATAACCCATAAATAAAGTCAGATTTGACAATTGAGTGAACATGAAAAAGTTCTGGCCCATAAATCCATTTCACTTCCCTGAAAAGCAACATTTCTGAGAAATCAGACTTCTCATGTTCATATGCCCAGTAGTACTTGAAAAATACCGGTATTTGGACTGTTTCATCGATTTTCAAGCTTTTGCTCTATAATTTCTTTGTGAAAGAAAGGAATAGGGAAACAATGCAACTCCACATGAGTATTATTCATGTCATTATTTTTGCAACAGTACCTGTATACAAACCCACCGGTGTGATAATATTATGATAGATGAAACATCATATGAGATAATAACACCCTAGAAAATCTTGTGATACACACAGGGTGTTGACAACACTACTTTTATTGGGTGTGCAGGACGTGTTAGTATGCAAGTTATCACAGTTTTCCAGTTCTTTCATCTGCGATGCATGGACTCAAAGCACCAATTCAGAAAGCAGTGCCAGCTAGCAAATGGAAGCACAGTAAAAAAAATATAGAATCATGCTGGAGCTAGGTGTGATGCACAGCACTCTTGTACCACATGAGTTATGCTGTAATGATAATGTTCATGCTCTGAAGTCACACAATGCAAGAATTTTGCTTCCATAAATTCAGAATGTAGTTGATAATCAAGCACTTGCTAAAGATTCAGGCTGCTACTCCAGATTATTTCTATTGGGAATTTCAAAAGGTTTATTGAGTTGTTTTTCTTCTACCTCTTCTCTCAGTTTACTTTATCCTATAGGCTATCTGTTGTCCAGAAATTATCATTTTAAAGAAAAGCAATAGAGAAAGTCAAGGCAAACACTAAGGACACCCTCCTATGTTTACAAAGGCTAAAGACAGACCTTCCATTTATGAGACTTAAGTGAGACTAACAAGAATTGGGAAATCCTTAAAAACAACATCAATGCAATCCAGATTTCAGACTGTAGATTTCTGTCAGAAGGAAAAAATTACAGCTCAATAAATAAAAGATATAAGTCAAATTTCTACTACATCCCTAATTAAAAGCAACATCTCTTTAGAGGCAGGGTGGACTTGGTCTTTGCCCCAGAACTGAATTATTTTTCTTAGGTGGCCGAGGAAGCTATGGGCCATGGTTTGCAACTTGTCTCCTTCCCCTCTCCGCAGACCTGTTGGGAACACTGGAAATGCAGTTCCCTGCACCTTATAATATTGCTGAATGATGGTAGAACAGCTTTGGCCCTCCTAAAGAAAGAGACGTAATAGAATCAGAGGACAGAGCTGGGACTTAATGACCGTTTTTCTCTTCCGATTCACTCTTGTGAATCTGGCATTTGCTGGAGTACATTGCTTGCTAAGGTGAAATTCTGGCTCTGCTAAAGTAAATGGCAGAATTCCAGTAAGTTCAGTTCAGCCAGGACTTCACCCTGTGAGTACAGCCCACAAGTTCAGAGAGAACAATTTTACTCATGCCAGTCCCCTCCACATCCCTGTCAAATATTTAACATGAAATATCTGGCATTTCCTTCTGCCGGTGTGTTTATTATCAGAAACACCTTATTATTTTGCCAGCTGTGCTCAGGCTTTTTCCTAGTCTATTTTTTAACAGCAAGCCTGAGGTTGTCAGAAAGGTATATTTTATTACAGTTTTGTAACTGGGGACATCTTGGGATTTAGTTTTACCTTGGGCGTATGGGTGAGTGTTTGCACACAGACTTTTTGTTACCTCTGTGTATCAAAAGGTGCATCAGAAAGTTCACCTCTTTTGCAGATTAGGTCATAGGCAGCTGTATCCCTATCCCCGACATGACAGCATCAGTGCCCAGGGATGCTCAAAATGGTGATGCAGGGGTAAAAGAAGAACGAGAACTAGACCAGAGCTCAACACGAGAAGTATGTTATCAAGGCCACAAACTCGCAAATAGCTTTGAAATGAAGTTTCCTAAAGTCATTAAAGACTAAAGTACCCAGCGCTTCTTTTGTTGGCGACCTGAATTAAAAAGAAAGAAGGAAAAAAAAAACGAAAACAAAAACCCCAACAACAACTCCCTCCCCCCAAAGATCAGAGTAGAAAAATTAACCCTGGGAAAATCTGGAAAGCCTAAGATTATACAAGACATTCATCCTCAAGCTGATTTTTTGTACAATCCTGTGTTGTGCTCAAAACAAAAATCTGAGAATACTCCTTAAAGCGGAAAACAAAGCTCTGCTCCAGCCATACATCTGTGAGTTTTGAAACAAAGGTTTGTTTGTGTGCCTCAATCACTCTTGCCCATGAAAGCAGACACTTACTTGAAAAACTTTTCAGGGAAACACTCTAAACCAACATCCTGGTATAAATTTGCAAAATGCAATACAGGCCTGATTGTCTTTGGAGAGGATGCAGCCCGCATACGAATAGCTCTTTCTGAAACGTAATGTTCTTTGCATGGCTCAGTGGCTAATGTACAATAAATCAACAAAAGAGCGCTTCAAGAAAGCTATTGGGCAGCAGTAAGGCCACTGTTATTTTATCTTTTTACAGTATTTAATTGGAAGGTTTTTCCTGAAACTTTACCCAACCTTCAAATTACTAGACTCTGTATAAGAAGAGATTGATAAGATGAATTTTTTTTTTCAGGATTTTTTTCCCCCTCCTTACAAGAGAGCAAGTTTTTGCCGAGGGAGAATAAAGTTACAAGTGTCTAGCATTTTGCTGAGGGAGAATGAAATTAGATGCTGAATGGAGCGGATAGGAAAGGCTGGGAAAATGCAAAGTTGGCAGTCATACCAGGTCAGTCTAGAGCTCCCACTGTCCTTCTACTGCACCAGGTGTCCGCTGCATTCAAATGATACTATTATTCATAGACTGAAGCAGAGTATTAAAACTCCCCCCCAAAAATAATTTGCAACTGAATAAAGATATAATCCTGGAAATATAACTCTCCATTAAGGGTCCCCATTAGCAACACAAGAGCTCCATTGTAAAGGAGTTATGTATATTTATCAAGTTAAAAAAAAAAAAACACAACAACAAAAAAAACTTCTCTCAGTGCTTACATGTTAATAGAAAACTTTTATAGCCCTAGTCTCGGAACTAGTAATGCATAAAATGTAAAGCATCTATTATTCTTTGGCAAACTATTTAACATTTGACAGGGAATTGCTAAAACTTGAATAGTGTTCTAGCAAAGGATTGGATAATGTGATCTCTGCTATCTAAGGGGCTGCCATGGAGCAGGCGAGAGAAGTGAGACTTCATATTTTAATAGTTTGCATTTCAGCAAGCTGCTTTAAAGAAGGTTTTTGCTGACTTATCTTTTCTCTTATAGGAAAATGGCTCCCTTCGTTTCCAGACAGTATCTGGCACATATGAGTTTACTGTGTTCCACTAAAACAGGATCACTGGAGGTCTAGGGAGATTTCTCCCCCCAACCCCGAGTTCCTTGTCACCCACCTCCCCATGCAGAGCCTTAAGTCCTGTTCTAACCCTCCCACCCCAACCCTCCCTTCAGATATCTCATTCTGCAGAGGGGCATGATTTGAATTACCCTTCCTAAAGAATTGAATGGTGAAAGGTAAACTCCTTAATCAAGCACATATGAAGCCTTCGCCTATTGCTTTGTGAAATGAACCCTTAAAAAGAAGTTAACCACCTGGCAGATATAAGGAGAAAAGTTCCCCAGCCACAAGCTTTCCTTCACTGTGAAAAACATATCTTCAGTGAAAACAAACAGTGAAAACAACAGCAATTAAGGCTAACTGGATGATGAGGCAGAAGACAAACCTCGACATTCTGCCTTACCCTCATCATAGGTGAAAAAATGACAAAATGCCTCTTTCTATGTCTTCATTTTTTTTTCCCCACAACTTTCCCCCTGATAAAGCATGATCTGAAGAAGGAAACACATTCAAATAAGGTTTAATGCCCGATAGTTGCGTTGTGGTGCATCACAAGTTAAGCATTTAGCATAAAACCTTAACTTTATCAGTCCTGGAAGATTTTGTTTAAATGTCAAGAGGTATCCAGATACAAGGAAAACAAAGGGTGAGTCCAAGTCTGGTTTTCCTACTGTGTGGGGAGAATGTAAAGAGGATGAGGCCAAACTCTTCTTGGTGGCGGCCAGTGACAGAATAAGGGGTAATGGGTGCAAGCTGAAACACAGGAAGTTTCATCTTCATATGAGGAAGTCTGTTTTTACTGTGAGGGTGACAGAGCCCTGGAACAGGCTGCCCGAAGAGGTTGTGGAGTCTCCTTCTCTGGAGATCTTCAAAACCCGCCTGGATGCCGCCCTGTGCAACGTGCTCTAGGTGTCCCTGCTTGAGCAGGCGATTGGCCTGGATGATCTCTAGAGGTCCCTTCCAACTTCCACCATTCTGTGATTCTGTGATTCTACTCTTCAGTCAAGAAATTTTGTCTGTCTGCCTCTGTCATACTCATATGCGACTCCTTTTTAACATTAGTCCAAGTTTGTTGGTGCAGAAAAGCTCTACATTCTTGCTCCTTGCACACAAAAGTCTTAGTGCTACATCCTGCTGTTCTACCAGGAATACAGATAAAAGCAGTGACAAACTCTGAATCAACATTTTCAAGAACGGTTAAAATGTGAGAGCCTTTTAGCCCCTTATTTGAAGAGAACTGGGCCCTAACCTTTTTACATACATATATTCATCATTCCTGTGAAATAGGTAAATAGGTGAGCAGGTTTTGTCTGTAACCTTGTGCTCATGTATTAGTTATCACTGGGATACCAAGGTGGAAGACCAAAAAAAAAAAAAAAAAAAAAAAGGCCAAAATTCTGCATCAGTGGCCCCTATCATGGCCTTTAACATTTGAACGGGGTGAAGAACAGCAGAGCCTGAAACAAAGGGTGTGTAAATACATATTAACTTACTTATTTAATGTTGCAGCTGGGCATGAAATAGATCCCTCATTTCTAATAAGGTATGGTGCTTTCAAGGATAAGCAGAGGGTAGACTCACCTTGGATAGACTCAAACAGCTTTTAGGTTCCGTGTCAAACCTTACAATAAAAACAAAGATGCCATTTTAGTAAAAAGGAAAAGGAGGGCCCAGTGAGGATAACTGTCCCTCAGTCTCAAAGCACTGTTTCCTACTTGGTGAGGCATTATTTTGTGGACATACCTCTCCAAACCCATGAAGCTTCTTACAGTTTTGTGGGGTCACCTTTAAAAGTGTGGATTATTCAACTGCTTAAACTGCATTGAGACTTTAGACACAAAAGCCTTAAAACACGACACACGGTTTTCTTTTGGAAAGCAGGGACCATGGCAGCACTGGATATGTATATGTTAGGGAGTGAAGGGAAAGGGAAAAGGGAAGAAGGAGAGGGGAGGTCCAGACCAGCAGGCTTTGTGACATACTTATATTTTCAATTATATTTAATTGCGGTTAATATATAAAGAAGTCTGTGCTGGGCTGAACTAGCAATGCGGCTTCTTTAATTCAGCCAGTGCATTTGTACATATTAAAAACATTACACAGCAGGGGCTATAATTTCCATGCTACCATCTCTAGACCACTACAGCAAAATACAAAAGAGACAGCATGTATGCCATACCAGTGCATGTCATGCAAACCAAGGAGACTGTATGTGTGCGTGCAGTAAGAGAGATTCAAATGCACTTCTGAAATTTTAATTCTCTCATTAAAATAAACAAACTTCAGCAATATACAACATGATTCCAATTAGTACCTCGATCAGAGTAACTTGGCATTGTCTATTGGCTTTATACCAGGCAGCCGGTGAGATGTCAGACGGAGGAGTCCATTCTCCTCTCTGTGTGTGATCAACTCCCATTACTGGTAATGGAAGCCACATACACATAAGGGAATAATATACCCCTTCATGAGAAAAGCTCTCCTTGGTGAATTGAAGGTGTATAATGTTGTGGGAGGGGGTTTCATTCCCTGTCTCTACTATTGTGTTTCTCTTCAGCCCATTCAAATTATTTCATATGGACAAGTGGCACGCAGGGTTTGGCCCCGTTTTTGTTAAATTAATGGAGGTACTTCATTTTGCCTCAGCATAAGTAGAGCTGGATTCAGAGATAGCCCTTCTTTCATTTTGTGCAATTATTCTGTATTTTCAGAAAGCATTAATAATCTTGTATACTCTTCACTGATGCCAGTGTGGAGTTAAATATGTTTCATCTCTAACGTCAGATTTCTGCCCGTGTAAGAATGACCCCTCTAAAGAGTTTCAGATTTGTAGAAATGTACTCAGAGAGGGTGTCAGTATTGTATATAATTTTTTTCTAACTTCTCTGGGAATGCCTTTATTATTTTTCCCCTTCACTTTTCTCCTGTCACAGGTGGCAAATACAATATGTAGAAGCAGAAGAGACAAGTAGAGCAATAACTACCCAGTGAGAGCAGTGGAGAAGTTCTGGTTGGCCAGAAAGATGTGCTAGAATGAGAAATGGGCCAATACAAAAGGAGACTCATTTAAACAAATGTAGCCTTTATTGTCATCATAGGGACCTTGTTCATTACCCATTTCCTCCTTGCCTTCCAAGCAATGTACTTTTTCAATGCATCAATTCCCACTAAACACAATCTTATACGTCATTTAAAGTTGTGTCAAAAGCTACATGGTAGAGAAGCTGGGTTAAAACCTGAAATCCCCTTAATGCTGTGCCAGTAATCTTCTACTATTTTACAACTATGTCACATTAACATTAAGCAATAGCAGGAGATCTGTAGACAACTACTGACAAGTACTTCATGTCCACAGTATGTATGTTTTGGGGGATTTACTTCACGGTAGCTCTACTTTGGTCCCATGGACTAAACATCCATTAGCATACTTCACTTTAATATCATCTGACAGAAGTCTAGCTTTCATACTTCACAAAGCAACCCATGAAGTAGTAAGTGGATGCCATCAGAAAAGCCACTCCAAAAGCACACTCTTGGCCTGAATTAAAGTACTAACATGGACATACCCTAACATGATCTAGTGTTAGATATCGAACTTTTGATACTTGAACCCATTAGCAGTTTATATGATTATAATTCTTTACAGAAAGAATTTCAGCACTGTTGACTTCTTCCATAGGTGACATCATTATTTCTTAAGCCTCGTTCCTTAAGCCTTGTTTTCCTTTCCTCAACTTTCAGTTACTCAAAGACATTTATATCAGCCGGAGGAACAGAGATTCTCCAAGACCTGCTGGCCTAAAGTGAAGCCCTTGGGAGAATGGTAAGCTATTTTTTAAACAGCCACAACAGAGGCAAATATCTGATTAAAGTCGCACAAGGAAGAGTGGATAAGGAAGAGTGTTCAATACTTTTTTCATACTATGTTTGTCAAAAACACTATTTTCTTCCAGATTTTGGTGTTTTTATTGCAGCAGGTAACAGAAGTTTCTGGTTTCGAGGAATGGTTTTTTCAAAGCAATTTTATTGGTTTGGGGAAGGAGCTACTGGGAGTGGGTAGAAGAAGAGAGAGAGAGGAAGGCACTCATAAGCTTGTTGTAATTTACCTTCCTAGCACCTCTCACAGCATAACAGCCCGGTTACAAATAAAACTGTGTAATACCTCATGTTACAAATATTGCTTTGTGCTGTCAGTCAGTCCTGGATTTGGTAAGCAGGACTGCCACAGTAACCTTTGACCATGAATAAAATAGGCCATCAGTACACATCTAGTCCAAACTGTGCTGGGATTAAGCAGAATTTTCAATTTCAAGTGGAATTTCTTCCAAAGATAAAAATATCCTGCGTATCATGTACAGTTTCCCAAAAGTACTGAAGAAAAATGTCTTGCTTCAGGAGAACAAAGATCCCATCGTACATGCAGCAAAAGAATAATCAAGTCATCTTGAATGCTGTAAAACTAAATACATGGTTTTTAAAGATAAAGGGAAGTTATCTCCTGAACTCCGTTATATAAGGGCAATCAGAATCTATCATACAAACAGCTTTTAGTAGCACAGCTGATCTTTCAGGCAGTGACAAAATATCATGGTCTAAAGCAAAATACTTCAATGCCCAGATTTTGAACAAGCTTCATATCTTTGAAGCAGCTCCTTCATCGGGTTGCATTTGGTGTGAAATGAGTTCAAAGAATAATTTTGACATGCATTTTCTGTCCAGAAAACTGAGATACCGAATGAGTATTCTAAAGCCAAATTTAAAAGCCTTCGCATAATAACACATTCCCACTCCTTTGGTCACCTGTGGTTTCTATATGCACATATATAACTCCCTGGTTCATATTCTCCAAACTGAAAGTGTATATAGGTAATATTGAAACAACTCTTAGCTAAGGATGGGTCAAATCAGTGAGAATGAGAGTAGCTACTACAAACACTTTGCTTGTTCACTGGACATTGGGCAGATGCGGGGATAAAACTGTCAAGTGCGAAAACACAAAGAGAAATATTGCTATTTTCTATTATTCACATTCTTCCCATGAGCTGTTTGCTCAGTTGCCATGGCATAGGCGGTGAGATTTCATAATTTTTCCCCTGCCTGCCATGTGCTCATGCAACAATGTGAATTTAATCAGCCCAGACAGTTGGTTGTGTTTTGTCCATGTGAGTGGAATAAAACTTTTCTCACCAGCTAAACCCACAAAGTATCTAAAAGCCATAAATAATCAGCAACTCCTATGACTTGCACCTGCTTGCTTTATTTGACCAAGGATACAGAAAGGCTCATATAATGAACAGAGTTCCCAAGCATTAATCACTTCTGGTTGCTTATAAAAATCAAAGTAGATTTTATGTTTAGGATATCAGACATATTATTTTGTTTTTCTCCTGCACCATAGTCGAGTCAATGTTGCAGCCTTATCCCCTCAGTAAAATCATTCTTATTTTAAGAGTGCCTTGACTGGGAAAAGAGTAACTTCTAGAGAGCAAATAAATTTGTAGTTATCTATTAATTGTAACAAACCTATTATCCTAGTACATGCTAACCAGTAAAAGGATGCAAAGTAAATAATAGCTGGAGAGAAAGCAAAAAACTATGTAAGGGAAATCTCTGTCAAGCTTATGCAGAACCAAGTATATGCCAGCTTGTGCAAAACAATACAACTTTATTTTGTATAGTGTCTTTCACCCAAAGTGTATCCCAAAACCACTTTACAGGAGTTAAACAATACAGTTACAGAGATAAATAATAGCAGAGGGAGAACAAAATTAACAGATACAGGCAAGGCAGAAAATATATATTTTCAGCTGAGATTTGGAATGAGAGCTTCATAGGAACATTGCAGTGTTTAAGTTTTAGCATTTTTTTTTTCTAAACAGGGCTTAGCAATGCTTACAGAGATACAAATCAGACTTAAAGTGGTAAATGCCAGGTAATTCAAAGGTATAGTTTTATTAACTCCTGCAGGTTCAAAATTAAATTAGACCAAAATAAGAAGGCAGCAGAGTGGTTTAAAAATGAAGGCAGCCTCTCAATCTTTACACCTCTGGCTTTAAGCCATTCATTTAGCTCTAGAATATGTGTAACTGGTTACTTTAAAAGGAAAAAAGTTCAGGAAAAATAAAACAATGGGTAGAAAACATTGAATACTACATGATGTAAATCTGGTGCAGCTTTTCAGATATTAAAAAGGGTATATCAAAGAGCAAAACTGGATTGAAAGTATCTTTCATGGAACCTGGCAAACGCATGATACTGTCTGTTTGGTAACCAGGGATCTAATCCTCTGGGGAAGCTCTGGCTGGGAACAGAAGTCTGCCTATTCAGGTCTCTTAAATTAATCAGAATCTTAGTTACCTAATAGTTTTAAAATTGTATGCTTAATAACAGCTTGAGAAAGATACGGCAAGGACCTAGAATGTATTAATATCAGGAAGCAACAGTATGGGCACAGCAGCATATGGGCACTGTGATCTTTTCAGGATTGGTGCTTATATGACAATTCACTTTGTGGCTACCTGGAAAGCTTTTTTTTTTTTTTTTTTTTTTTTTTTTTTTAATAAATAATGTAATATTAGGAAAACATTCCAATCTAATATTGAAAATACACACTTTCTGCTTCTGTAGATCAAAATAACACCAATCTGAAACAGAGTCTGAACAATATTCTCATCTCCTTTGATGGTTTGAAGACCTAGGAGAAATTTTCTCTGCCCAAGTTGGAATAAATGACTTTTCCGAAGATATGTTCATGAAGCAATGGCTCCTGCAAAAGCAGGAATCACTTATTGTGCATGGAGTTGATTCAAGGGAGCCATGTAAGGACTCTCAATGCAGTCTGTGCTTCAAATAATAGGGTTCAATTCATAAGTCGCATAAATGATGAGCATAAGTGAGCTTGAGAAACAAGCATAAGACTTCAAGTGCACCAGCTCCCACCTAACTCACATACAAGAAGCATGCAAAGGTTGTATGAAGAACTGCCCATTGGCTCTAAGGGTAAAAAGATATGGCACTATCAGGGGTCATCAGCAGAGGAAGAAACTGCTTTATCTGTTAAGTGCTGACTGTCTGAATTTTCACAGCCTTGCCATATTTTCTGCTGCAGGTATCTGCAGGTCTTTGTTTACATCTTAATTTCCACATCTGTTTTCCAGCCTCTGGAGAACAGGTTATTTGGCCCTATTATCTTTGCTGCTTGTAAATATTTCACAATAAGAGGGTACTTATTTCTTGAGATGATATTCCAAAGACAATACGCTACTTGATCCTTGGGCAAATAATAACTGTTCTCATTCCAAAACTCTATCTTCTAAGAGCCCTCTCCTTCATCCATATGCTTCCTGGAGGTGTTCAGTGAATGATGACTTCATATATAAATCAGTAGGCCACTTCACATTGGAAAACTATTTGCTGAGCTAAAGACATTTTCTGCATGTAGCAGTGGGAGCCAGCTGCCATTGAGAACTGTATACAAAGGGCACATAAATTGCTGGGTGTCATGGAAAAATTTATGTACAGACTACATGGTTTTCCATGCAAGTTTCTATGTGTTTTGTATGGATGCAAGAAACAAGCAAGGGTCTGTAGAAGTCCCTGTCTCATTCCCTGGTCATCCTAAAGCAACAGAGCTGAAGACACGGCACCGAGCAGCTCTCCAGTTCTACAGGACTGGTATACAACCTCCCTGGGAAAAAACATCCACGCTCACCCTGTTTCTTGTCTCTTAGCTGTTCAACATCATTTAAAATTGTATTGTCTAAAAAATAACATAATCTCAAAGTAACACAATCTTAAAAAAAATAGCTCCCTTATGCCATACTCTAGGGGATATAAAATTTCCACCATTACATTGTGGAAACCAAAGCCAGTGTACAAAATAAAGCTGAAGCTCTATCAACAGCTCTACCTCCTGTGAGAGCCCAGTATGCAGATTTTCACTACATAACCACAGACTTGCTTTTTTTCTTGTTTGTTTTTTTTTCCTTTTTTCCTTTTTTCACTGCAACTTACCCATTTGTGCAAACTTTATGTTTTGTAGCTTTGCTATCCAATGTAATAAATGGTCCTGCTCTCTTTGGTTCTGCTTGTGGCTTCTCACATACCTCCTTTGTCTTCAGGAGAAGCAAAGTTCTGAATCTGCTAGGAATAGATGGTCTTTAGACAAAATATTATTTTTTTCTAAAACAGGGGCTTTTTATGTAAAATTCTTATGTGCTTGTGTTTTGTTACATAGCTCTAAATATCTAATATGTTAATGGGAAACGAGGGTGCCAACACAGTAGTAAATGTTGTAGCAGTACAAGATCTTACTCAGTCCTTTAGCCTGGTAACACCCTTCTGAGCCTGATGTGGTACTGCTAGGGAATGTATTATGAGCAAGAGCTTTCCCTTAATAAATAGTGGAAATGTGTCAATGTGGACTTTTTTTTAATTAAAGCAATGATTCTAACAAGTACAGTAATAAAGCAAAAAAGAGCAAATTAGTTGTTAGATTTTATTGGGAACTGGCATAGTAAAGTTGCCCATAACATTCCTCAGGCATGGATTATGAATCTTTTCTCTTTCAGCATACAAGAATTTTTCCCTTGAAATAATTTTAGCACTTAATTAATAAGATTATTAGAAGAACTAATAAAATTACTCTATTAATTTCTTTCTCTATGTGTGTACACAAGTATATATTTATATAAAGAGTACCTTAGAAATGTTAGCCTCGCAGTGTTTGTCTATGCAAAACCTGAATAAAGACAATTCTGTCATTTCAAAGGCTTCTTGAAAGATCAAGACAAGTCAAAAAAACCACCAACAACAGCAACAAAAAAACTTTAACCTGCATGATGTCTTGGACTTGCTTTCCAAAGTACCTGACATTTTTCTGGCTAGCCCTTCTATGTTATTTAAATGATGGTAATCTTGTTCATGGCGATTTCAATAAGCCACAGCAAACATATAATGCTTCCTCTTTTAATAGGTGCAAAGTGAGTTATTGTCACAAAGCATATATATGAAAAAGGATGTGAAAATAGAATCCTGCCTAATCTCTGTAATAAGGCCTTGTGAGGGTGCTAACATGGTCACCTGAATTATGCATGTCTATTGTGTTCAAATATCATAAATCGATGCATGAATACCCTCCAAATCATTTTCAGTTCATGAACATTTATATACAGAGCTCTTGAGCACTGCAAAGACAATTAGTCATATTTGTATGCTGGAATTAATTGAGAGTGAGATGCGGGAGGCAGAAAGAGAGAACAAAGAATGCTTTTTGTCAGTTCTTCCAACTGACAGGGATAATTAGATATATGAAATTGAAATTCCTCAGCAGGGGGTTTCTGTTGACAATGAATTTTCTTTTGATTCCGTTCTGTTATTCTTTTATGCTGTCATCTGTGGCAATTTGTTATTCAGCTTGAAGCTTAAAAAAGCAAAGCATTCCGCTTTTATGAGTAGATGATGTCAGTTTGTACACTGCTGGGAAATAGATATTAAATGTAATCTTTAAACTAAAAAAAAAAAGGGAGGAAAATAAAATCAGTTAAAGAGACAGTGCTCTGTTTACACAGCCCTTCGAATAAAAGTTTTGTGACAGACGGAACTTGCTTTGATGTTTTTTTTTTTTTCGAAGTTGCTCAGGCTGCATTAATGTTACAGTTTCAATGCAAGACTGAGCCATGCTGCCTAGCAGAGCAGATTAGTTGCTAGCAAAGTCCACTTAATACTTTTAAAACGCTGGAATTACTGTTGACAGACATTATTGTAATAAAATGACATTGTGCTGTCATCTCCTCGTAACATTATGGACAATATTCATTCACATTTCCAAATCTCACTCCTGACCAAAAGGAAGCGAAAACCTAGGAAACATTCTTCCTCACCAGAACATGTAAGCCTCCTTAGTAGTGCTTTGGAAGCTGATTTGGCATCCAGGGCTGATTTTTGCACAGTAAGTTCATCATCAGGCATTTGAAAACCAAAGCAGCTGCAGAATCTGGCCCTCAGTTAAAAAAAAAACACCCTCTCGCCCTCCCCACTCCAGGCAGTCTCTCATCCTCTCACCTTCTTCAGAAAAGAAAGGCGCATTCAGTGCACCACCAGCAAGCTTTAATTAAAAAAAAAAGAAAAAAAAATCAGCTAAAATAACTGCCAAACTTTGGTCTTTACAGTAAGATATCTGCACATTTACACAATTTCTCCACCAGTGATTTTGGCTGTCAGCATTTACTCATGTAAAAAATATATCACAAAGGCACATGCTGCTCTATATAAGCCTATACACTCCTAATAATCAGAAACATATATAAAACCTTACTTAGGTTTGCTGGCAAACATCTTTTACAAGCATTGTATGAAATCTAGAATATGAAAAGCCCATACTGTTCCACCTTCACCCTCCCTTTTTCACTGGCGCTGCTCCATTAAGTTCTCCTGGCTTTCTTTTGCCTCTTTCCCTCCTCCAAAACCCCACGTTATTTGGCATTCGTTATTCTTCAAACTGCAATTTCTCCTTCAACAGGCATCTTGGTGACTGTGGCTTTATTATATTTTATTTTTATTTTTTTACTAAAGCAACAACCACACACAGTGTTATGATGTAGTATATATTCCAATGAACCACTGTGAGTCTAACTATACCATACGGCATATCATTAAACATAGCAATATTTAACCCATATGTATTATCGCCTCTGCACCCTCGGAGCATTCTTTGCAGATGTAGTTTTATCTTTCACTTTATGGAAGAAGGCCCTGTTTAAGAAGCTATATAATCTTCGAAGTTAAAATAACTGAAAATACATTTTGAGAGATATTTTACACTGGTGAAAAGTAAGAGTGTCTCCACAGTGTCCTGATAATGACCTAGAAGGGGCACCTCATTTAAAAATGTTAAGCTCTATTCAGTATTTTGGTCTCTGTTGAGTCTCATTAAGGATGCTGCTTGTGATGGCAGTTTCTGTAACTTGGCACATGTCCACTGGGAAATGCATTGATGCCATCAAGTCACTTCATGAAGATAAATTTATTTGGTCACTACTGACCTTTGATGAATTTAGACTGGTGACTAAGACTTTAAAGGCTCTATTCTTTTACTGCCTTCTTACCAACCAAATAGCAAAAAAACATTATGACTTTTTTAGTTTGCCCTTCTTTTCAGCCTTAGTTCTGATGTCAGGTGTGCCATCTACCTTTCTTTCTACAATAAGCGTCTATAATGGATGTTTCAGAGAAGTTTCTGTTCAGTTCAGCAAGCAATATCTAAACAGTTGTCTACCAGCTATAGGATAGCATACGCTTCAGCCTTGCTCTTCAGGTTAATTCCAAAAGGATATACACATCATGCATACAACATGTGTTCCCCCAAGTCTGCCCCATCCTAGACTGGACTTATACGGATTCAGCAGGACCTTGAGAAGTTGAGCTGCTGCATCCGTAACAGCTGGAATGTTCTAGAGCAGCGTATAAAAGGCTGCTTTCCAAAGTGTGAGGGAACCACTGAATGCCAGTTTCCTCTGTAAGTGCTCTCACCAGAAAGTTGGTTGGACCATAATGGACATCTCTTACATTGTTATTTTTTTTTCTAGTTAGATATCAACAAAAGAAACTGACAGTTGTTCTATATTCTGGCCTATTCTGAGCCTAACGCTCATTACCAGACTGGGATCCTACCTGAGGTGACTCTCCATGAAACTAGAGAGAGGAAAAGAAGAAGGAAAAGGAAGGAAGGAAGGAAGAAAGGAAGGAAGGAAGGAAGGAAGGAAGGAAGGAAGGAAGGAAGGAACAAGGAAGGAAGGAAGGAACAAGGAAGGAAGGAAGGAAGGAAGGAAGGAAGGAAGGAAGGAAGGAAGGAAGGAAGGAAGGAAGGAAGAACAGATCCTTCTTTCTAGATGTAAGGCAGAAGATGCTCTACCGTGTCTAGACAGACAGAAGTTCTGCTGGAAACTTCCTGATATTCTTAAAGCCTAAGGGGAAAGTATCTTTGGAATTCAGGAAGTAGCTGGATGACCTTCTTCCAAGACTGCAACTCTGTACAGAGGCATCTAATTGCCACTTTCAACATCTATATCCTCAAACTCCAAATTAACATCCCTCTTTCACTGAGTAAGAAAAACAAGCTACAGCATAAATGCAGGCCTCAAATGCACTTCTTAGCACTGTATTAACTGCTCTGTTAACTGCTAGAAGTCAGGCACATTAATTGGGAATCACTGAGATCAGATGCATTAATATCTTTTGGCGTTCAGTTAGCACTAAAGTTTCCACTGCACTTTGAGATAACTGACAGCTACAACCTTAAACTTGCCTAGTTCATAATCACAATGTTTTCCTTATTTTGTTTTCTTAAACAGTGTATCCAACAACACAGAATCTGCTTAGAAAAATCTTAATAAATAACGAAACTAATAATGCTGCCAGTGTTAAATATTTGGTTTGTTCTGAAAAACATCTGCATATCACCTACTCTGAAAGACTGGAAGCCTATAAAACACAGCTCGCAGCTTTGTAGGACATGTTGATTTCAGATTCATTCATGCTATGTAGAGTCATTTAATCAAGATTACACTATTTATTTCATGTGCGTTTTCCTTTGCAAAAAGGCTACACAAGGAGAATAGATGTTCATACGATCTTTCTCAAGAGCAAATTAAATTACTGTTGCATGGCTGCTCTGCCATAAAGGAAGAGAAGTTATTATTTGAGGCTTTCCTTCTCACATCCAAATATCATTTTGTATGTCAATGGCAAAGCAAGCAGCATTCTGAGATAGGAAGGAGATGGTCAAACAGATTTCCCTTTCACATTTTCTAACAAACAGCTACAAACAGCTGAATATGAAACCCGAGAGCTTTATCTTACAGTAAGGACACTTCCACCAGTACCACCATGCCTGGTGGAGTGTCGCAGTACTTTGCTGGAGGGGAGGGCTTAATTACTTCATGTTTTCTCAGCGGATTCTGTGTCTGACTCTCTGTCGGCACACGCGAAGTTTGGCACGAGGCCTTACCTGACTGTGCTACTCCAGTCTTCGTCACAGAGGCGCTGACACAGATTTGGGAATGAGGACTCGTTCTGGCAGGTGCTCTAAGACAGAGGCAGATGCCCTGGCATTAGCGTGGTGAAGACATTAACTCTGGTGTGCTAACACTACAACCCTGTGAAAGAAAAGGCAATAAAAGTGAGGAGGGTGATTACCACCTGGGATGCTCACGAAGGCTGGGCCGGTGCCACCTGCTGCCCTGCAGCACGAAAGGGCATCCATGGCCTGGTGGAGTCAAGGGGTCGGGCGGTGGCGGTCGAGCCAGGGCCGGGACACCTCAACTTGGACGGACCAGGCAAATTTGGCGCTGAGGATCATTCCTGTCTGCCCCTCCGCCCCAGCCGCCTCTGCTTCACCCTGATGAGATTTGTGCCAGATGCTTGTGTTTCATAAAGTAAACACCCAGGCCCATCTTCTCACTTCATAATTACGTGCATATATTCTCCACATAATAAAGCTAGAATAAAATCACTCCTCGCCCACAAGTAGTAAATCAAGCAAATGGTGAATTAAGTTTGTCTGATGAATGTTGCTCTTTATAAAATTAAGCTGTTTACAACGTGTGGTTCATCTTCTTCTACATGTTTAATGATTTTATTGCTTAGTATTTGTTCTATTATTCCATTATTGTTCTATTATTGTGTGAGGAAGAGAAGTTAGATTTCTGTGCTGTGATTGTTAAAATCATCCCCGTTTCCATTTCTCTGAAACATTTGCATTTGCTGCAGTTTCTCATAATTATAAGTACAAAATATATGAAATCCCACTCTTGCATGCTCCTCATATTTTTCCCTCTGGCACATGTACATGGGTGAGAAAATGATTTCCCAGAGTTGGAAGATGACAAGGGCAGTGTTTTTGTGTCAATATCATTTGTCAATAGGCAGTCTTTTGCAGCTCAAGCTTGTGGACTCTCCCAGAGGTCCCATGAAAAGGTTGGCATGCAAGGTCCCAGCCCTTAAAATCTGTAAGTGATGCATTGCCACCCACACACTGTTGCATTTCACCCCATCACCAAGGAAGGCATCTCATAATCAAAATCTATCACATCAAGTTTGCTACATTCCTTCTTTAACCAAAAGCTGATGCTGCTTTCCACAGAAGCATAGATTTTATATATTAGCAGACAATTATATTCTTTTTTTTTTTAAAAAAAGAAAGAAAATTAGAAAGATTTTTATAAACAGAAAATATGCAAGTTATTGTAGCCTAAGGCTGGCATTAACTCACAGAACATTAATTTATATTTTATGTGGGTTTTATTTTTATACACCTGCTTTTCTTTGCAATTCATAAAAAACATACTTTCAAGGGACATTCAAAGGACTTGCTCTGTCACAGAATTGATAATCTGTGGTCTCTTAACTGAAAGGTTCAGATGATTGTGCCTTAATCTTTCCAGCTTTTCCGATATCAAAGGTAATTTGTTGAGGAAGTTGAAAAAAAATTGTTTTCTAATGATCATAAAAGTATCACTCATTCATTTACTTCTTAATTGATTTTTAATCCACCACATTTCCTGATAGCCGTTTACAGATGCTTTCTTTTTTTTTTCTTCTTTGTTTGAGGAAAGAAAATGAGAGGCTTACATCACAGCAGGCCTGCCTACTTTCCTTTACAGCTGAAAGAAGTCAAGAGGATGCAGTGTTTGGGGGTTTTCCTTGCTTTAGTTCCATTCTCATGTTCTCTGATATTTTCAAAGCCCATAAAGTGCTCTAATTCAGGTTCACTCTCATAGGCAAGCTGCTATGAAGCGTCCTTCAGTGTCCCAGCAGGAGTTTTGGATTCAATGGTGTCTCCAGATCTTCAGGCTGGGAGACGCAAGAAGCCTTGCAGAGGCAGCACCCTCCAGATTCAAGTGGGAGAAAAGTACCTCACATAGCTCAGAAGAAATCCCTCCGGTCCTTTAAGGAGTTGTGCTGATTGGTTTTAAGAATGTGATTCATCCCTGGAGTAAATCCACTGACTTTTGCCATCTTACACAAGGAACATTTTGTCTCCAAATGGTGAATTGCTAGCAGGAGACTTGGGAGTGTGCAAGCTTTTCTGAGGAGACAAATGCAATCAGTTGTTATTTTGCTGAGCGTTTCTGCCTGAAGAAGACAGAAGGAATATTTTCCTGTTAAATCAGCCTTGAATTCATGGGTATTTGACTTTTCAAATGTTCTAATCACACATTCAACTTCAAACTACCATTTTAGGAAAACTAAGTAAAAAATGGACCTGCTAGTGCTTCACTTGCATTCCTGATATCATTGAGCTTGATGTGTTAGGGGAGGAGGGAAGAATTTAGGGTTCTGTAGTGAGATATGTATTAGGAATAGAGTTTTCTGTACATTAAAAGACCTTAGGCAACATAAAGGTTTCTCTAAAATGCAAAGAAAGGATATAAGAGGATAGTAGGATAAAGATCAAACTTCTGCTTCTGCTGTGCTTCCCTTAGGAAAACTTCATTCACTTTGCACCACTTGCAGGGTGGATGAAAATATCCTTGAAGGGTTAGATCCTACTGAGTATCTCTTTCAAGGGAGTTCCAAGACTTGGTTTAATTCAACGTCCAACTGCTGGTTTCATGCACTCTTTGGCCAGCCTGTGTACTCCCTAAAACTAACAAATCATGTCTCCATTCATGCTTCATTCCCTTGCCTTCTCTTGGGGCTACTAGCAAATGGTTTAGATCTGCAAGGCAGGGCAAGGTCAGCAGTACAAGTGTGTTCCAAACCACAACTTCACAGTTAACTTATGTGGAAGGTTAAGGCAGATGTTAATTTTCAAATGACCTCCTATCTTTGTATCACCTCTCTCCCTTCTCTCCAAGCAAGCAGTGCTATGTTTTTAATTCCCTAATGTGTGACCCAGCAGCCCGTATCATCTTACAGAGAGTGAATAGAAAAGTGAAGGGCAGGCTGTGTGGTCACTGTTTTCAATATCCCTCCTGCTAGCCATTACATCATCCAGCTACTCTCTAAGAGGATTTTCAGCAGGCTTGGCTTCGTTATTAAAATAGTAATTAATTTTTTCCTCTTCACAAAACCCGAGGACCTTCAAATGGAGGCCTCAGGAGTGAGGGCAGTTTCCTTTTGAAAGTCGCCTTTCTAGAAGCCATAATCGGCTCTCCAACTTTACAGTACACATGTTCCCCAGTAAATGTGATTAAAGAGCCACACAAAAAAAAAAACCTTGCAGAAAATTAATTCAGTTTCCAGAATAAAAAGTTTGATAAAGTTGTGCAATGCTCCAATGACAACACATAATAGAAGTGCAGAGTTTTATCCTCTTGAAGGATAAATGAGCGGCCAGAAAGGTCTGGTAGTTCCCAGAGTAAAAACATCTGCTACAGCTAATTCACTTTAGCTTTTGATTGTAAAATTCATTAGCCATATCAGGCAGCTGTAGTTTCAAACATGTTGCTAGGAAGTACAGTTTTACAGGCTGGGACGCCGTTTGTTCTCCTCAGCAGTGGTTAGGTAGCATGAGTACCCAGTGAAATGCAACCTCCTCCAGTCCGAAAATAAGGGCTCGAGCGGTGGGGGAGGGTGAGCGGACAGGAAGTTTTAACACTAAACACAAAGAGGTGCCAAGCACCATCAGAGCCACCATTACCGTACCAGTTCCAGCTTTCCTACGAGCTTGGGAGGGAACTTGCTTTGTGGATCATAAAGTAAACAATGCACATACATACTGCAGCAGCATATTGCATTTCTGTATTCTACAATACTTTTTTTACAGATTGTATTAAGCATACAGACTGAAGTAAATTTTATGGAAAAGTGTTTCCACATGTTGTTTATGTTAAGAGATGAACTGGATTAAAAAAATAAATATGTATGTACGTATATACTTGCATATATATATATAAAATAAAACTAAGCAGGGAGAAGCTGGCATAAAACTAACTCTTATAGGTATTTTATTTTTGCCAGTTATTACTGATCTGTGAATCCAAAGATAAGATAGAAAATATTTCCCTTCATGTTTCCGACCTGTATCCTGTCAGCTTTCCCGGTGCACAGGTTTGCTTTCACCTACGCACTGCTCACACTCCTTGTAAATTGCTTGCTAATACCGGGGATATCCCTTGCTATTTGGACTCAGTTTACAAAGGCAGCTACAGAAAACTTTGTCTCCATCAGGCAATGCTGACTGTGTCCTGGAGCACAGGTATGGAAAAATACATTTTAAAAACTATTATTTTAAATTATTATATCCCATAAAACTGGTGATAGTCAGTGATCACCTGTTGACTGGTAAAATTCAGTGTTTATTTCTGAAGGCCAGAAAATTGTCTGAACACCATCAGTGAGGCTGGATCCTGCTGCAAAGCCATTGTCCCTCAAAAAAGACAAACTGGCATTTGTTTTCATTGCCTCCTTTTCACCAGTCAGAATGAGTTATGGATGATTGCCACCTTAGAGATAGGAGGGTTCAGGGACAATCAGACTGATAACGCTAAATTAATTTTGATTAAAGTTGATTTCAGCACAACATTTTTTGTATCTGTATTTGTATTTTTAGCTTTGACCACATAAGGTAGAACCTGTTACTGTCTCCAGTCTTACACAATCATAGGGCAACTGTTGTAATTAATTTGATAAATTCACTCTTCTTTTTTTTTCCTATCACACCCTTTATATTTTCTCACTGTGTATAGCTCTCTACCATATCAATGCAGTGCACAGAATGCAAATTATCACATTCCTCTCATGTTCTACATGGAGAAGCTGGACACATTTAATTTAATTTCTGAATCATAAACAGCATTAAACCAAGGAACATGTCTATGTTGCCTGCACTATGGAGCCAAAGACTTTGGTAGGGGAGCCTACAATCCTGCCTGATGTGTATACTTGACAACACCATACTGCACCCTAACTCCATGCTTTTGTCAGTGGGATTGTGTCTTCCCCAGTTTAGCTCCTTTTCAAAGGAAATCCAGAGACTCAAGTGAAGGGACTGAGTGCTTTGGTGCACTCCAATGGACTCCAGTGAGTACAGGCAGGGGCCATGCGACACAGAGCATGCTTCCCCAGCACTACAGTCTGAGAGCTGATTCTTATGACATGCTACCATCACAGTTCCCTAAAATAAAAGGAGTTATGCTAAAAAAAGGCCTTATTTTTTTCCCTCCCTGCTCAAACTGTCTGCTAGTTCTATCTGATTCTGGACAGAGAGGTATTTGCTCTGTAGCACTGACTTTCAATCGTTTTATGGCATTATAGGCTGTCAGCTAAGTATCTTAGCAATAAAAGGCAAAAGAGAGTATTTAGTTGCTCATGTGGCTGTAGTGATGTGAGAAGTTGGACATTAATCTCCTATAATATTTTTATAATGAAACATGGACATGGACATTAACCACAAGTGCTTGCCACTGCAGATGCATCCTCTCCCTTTCCTTGGTCTTCTCTTACAACCGTCAACTGTAAAACTGTAATACTGATTATTTCTTCCTGTCATATTGCACCCGGATTTGCACTCTGTAATATTATACAGCATTCAAATATGTCTGCTAAATACTGTTACCTCAAAGGGTGTTGTATTCATATGACTGGTAATGTATGTCCAAATGAATTTACAACAGTCTCATCTCTCTCATGATGAATTAAAACTGAGCCAGGGGAGAAAATTCTCAGCTAATCTACATTGTCATTGCTTCACTGCCATCATTGAAGCTATAGCAATTAACACCTACTGAGTATCTGCCCTAAAGTTTTCAAAATGTCAGAGATACTTTTTGTTAATTTTGAAACAAACAATTAAACATCCAGGATTATTTTGCATATGCGCTATATTGAGATATTAACTCTAAACATGGGCATCAGTGACTTTCACATAAATATAGATGTCTCAAAGTCTTTTAAAATTCCTTCCATCCTCTGGAGAAGCCAACATATAAGCAAATAAATATATATACATGTAGAGATAGATAGGTTAGAATGACATATTATTTTCTTACATTTCATATTCTCCACTCTGTCTCATGAATAGGCCATGTCCTTTGTGGATCTCTGTCTTTATTTGCAACCAGATGGAGTGGGTACCCACAAAAGTTCTGTCACGTGGGAACATGTTTGGAAAAAAGAACAGATGTTGCACAACGCTTCTTTCAAATTATTATTCATATTGCAGTAATTCCAAGAGATCATATTCCGATGGGGCTAGACATAGTACATCCAGTCACCAAGTACTTCCCTAGGGTGCAACAGAATAGTAGTTAAATGTCTATGTAAAATGAAGTCTGCTGTATTCAACACACCTTGAGTATATTTATGTATTCCGGAGCACATCGCTACCTTTGGCAGTGTTAGTAAGACAGATACTAAATCTAGTCCTATTTTCTGTGAATCTTCATTTTAAAAAGTAACATCAGAAAAAGTTTTTGTGACTAGCTGACCAAAGCTAGTTCTACTCAGGGATATTGCAGTCTCTTCTTGCACAGTATTACAGTTTTTGTTAGTTTGTGTGGAGGACAGGGCATAGGCTGCACTTGAGTTATTCCTACACAATAATATGGAGCTCAAATCCCACTTGCATGTCTCTGTAAATCCATTGGATACAGGTATAAGAAGAGGTTCACTCTTCTAGGGATGACATCAGAATAAAAGTAAACAAATGAGCCTGATCCCTTCCAAGGGTTGAATTTAAAAGATTGTCAGAAATACTTTCTCTTAATTTGTCAACTGAACAAATTTGTAAAAAGTTCTTTTTGGCACAAATTTTATTCACATTAAAAAAATGCTCTAAGTAAACCACAGGACATTATTGACTGGAATACATTTATTTTGTTCAGGTTCCCCTTCTTTGGCTTTTTGGAAACAAATACTAGCAGGTTCTGTTCTCAAAACTGAGGGTCAGCCTGATAAATGTGGAGCTGTGAGATTGTGGACATGATGGAAAGAGTTCATTGCCACACTTCTTCAGTCTGGTAGGTCCTCTACAATAGTGCAAATGCCTGCATATTTCATGCTATTTTTGAAGTCAATTCTCTTTTTACCTCTCCCTTGAGCATGACATTTATGCTAAGTAAAGCAATAATCTACACAAAGAAAAAAAAAAAAGACTTGCAGTACAAGAAGATTACAAAATGTTTCTAATGTTTATGATATTTTTGTCCCACACTACTCAAGAACTAGAAATGACATGTAATATAGGACTCAAATATAAAGCTGTGAAAGATATCTGTATTAATTTTGATCATTTTGATCCTTTCGATCATTTCTTTGAAAGTAAAACCCAATATTTTATCAGAATCAAATTTGTAATACCAGATTTATGTATAACAGTATAACAGTATATAGTGTATAGTATATAATAATATAACTGTATTCAGATCCTAGTTGCAAGGATATCTTTTTAGAGATAAGCTTCAGAGAGTAAAAATGGAATTTAACTAGATGAAACAGTTTTGATGATAAACAAACCTATCTGGGCTGTCTAGAGCATTAAAAAGGCTATATTATCAACGACCTGCTATAGAATGTACAGTGAATGTTTACAGGCTCTTGCTATTTCTGTGGCAAACATACTGTGTCAGGCATACAATAAAGAAATGCTTGCTAGGTAGAAAAAAAAGCACCTCAGAAAGTATGTGCCTTTACTTTGTCATGAAAATATATACATATAAAATTGAAAATGAAATCACATAATAATTGAATAGGGATTACAAGAACATCCCAAAGATTTTCCCTTGCTAACTGAAAATTGTTTTTTGTTTTTTTTTTTAACTTTTCCATAGTGTACCACAGCAGTATGGCCAAAAAACCCATAGCTTAATTTTACTTGCTGAGAGTAAACAGAAAATCTTCCCCAGCCTGACTGTTTTTGTCCCTAGTGATTTTAAAGAGGTGCACTTTTTCTTCTTAAATACGATATAAAGTCTGTATTATTTACTGTGGAAGTTTCCACTATTGAAGTAATGATTGCTAATATAATTGAGTGAGAACATTCTGTTTCCTAGTAGACAGAGGTCCTGTGCAACCTTGCACATTTAAACAAAATGATTACCAGCAATCACCTACTTGAAATTCCTCCAAGGGTTTTTGTGTAGAGCGTATGAATACACAGGAACAAAGACAAAATACACATTTTGTTCTATTTTAGTAGTTCTACTTAGATTTGAACTGGGAAGCTTCAGAACTGGGAATGATCATTTTGTTCTATTTTTCTGAGTTTGATTAAATAAGTTAATTGCCCTTAGATGGAGATCTTGGGATTTACTTGCACGAACTGTGGCAACACAGTACGTGAGTTGCACACAGACCTAGCTAAAGAATCTGTTGTGAGACACATGGATAAAATGAAACAACAGTTGGGAATAATTATGTCAGAATATCTAAGCATTTTAAAGATCAGTTTTTATCTCGGAGACTAATGCATGCCCAGGTGACTATGGGCCCAATCCAAATACTCACAGGCTTCAGAGAGTGTTGCCTAGGTGGAGACTGCAGAATTTACTCCAGTGCATCTTAGTGATCAGAAGTAAAATGAAGAATTAGGGCACTTGCAGAGAATATTGAAAACAGGGGCACAATCCATCAAGTAGATCCCTTTCTATCGCTCCAATTGGGAGGCAGGAGGAGGGTTTAGGATAGCTTTTTAAAAGCACATGTGCCAGGAAGAAGTCAAACTTTGAGGAATAATAGCATCGTGTCTTTAGTTAACATTATTGTATCATTCCTTTGCTTTCACCATGTATTTCCATCAGCAACACATTTAAGCAGCGATTCAGTTTTGATTAAAGTCACTGGGGTCTGAACACATGCTTAAGCCTGAGAGTTAAGCACACAGTTAAATCCTCCCTTGCCTACAGGGCTTCTGTGAATCCAGGTCTTTCTGCGTAATCTTGATGGCTCACAGTACCCCTGTTCTCTGTTGCTTTAGCCTAAGACAGAAAAATACGGAGCTGCAAGTTTTACCTATGTCAAACATTTTGATGTATGGTATTAGAGTTTGTTGCTTTTTTTTTTCTTTGTTTATTGGTGTTACATTTTGTCTTTCATGTCTGCGGAGGGTAACCGTAGTTGCATTATATCCTTTATTCCTGCATGTGCTTAGCTCTTTGGTTCTCCCATAAGTAGCTAGTATTCAGCCTGTCACAGGTACACGAGGCTAATAGTTCAATCACTAGGGAGAAGGGGGAGAGGAAGATGAAAGGGCAGGAAATGGCTGTCATGGCCCCAAAGGAAATATTTGTAGGAAAAGGAGCACAACAGCAAATAAAGTGCTAATTAATGTCCAATTCCAGCACTGATATACGGACCACAGCAGTAGGCAAAACCCAGCCTTCTGTTCCACTGACTGCTCAAGAGCTTTTGTGTCACAGCTCTGTGCAAGTGTGCATCTGCAAGTTTTGAATTTATAAAATTTCCCATCCATTCCTGGACATATGTTCTCTCTTTAAGCGACTTTTCATTTTCAGCTTAGAATTAGCCTTTTCTCTGGAGTTTATTTATACATTTGATTGGGGCTAGTTTGTCTACACTGAGCTAATTTGCTTGGTGCTTTCTGAATTTATAGTAGGAGGCACTAGAACTGGAAACATTCTGGGAGGTTCAGTGGGAAAAGGGCATATTTGATAAGCTCAAGAACGAAAAAGAGAGAGAATGAATTAGGAGATCAGACTCTCCCAGGTTTAACAGTATTTTCATGGGAAATACCGGAACACAGAGTCGAGTTCAGCGGATCTGAAAAATACACTGGCACTTAAGGCACTAACTTCCTGGCTTTGTCCAGCAGAATGTATTAAGAGTGAACCTTCCATTGGGGAACTTAGAGCAAAAGCAGCATTGTTTTTATGTAACATAGCAATTGGTACGTGTTACTGACTAGATGTGATGTTAAAAGAACAGAAAATGAAAGTTTAAATTCACAAAGGAATGTCATGATGATCAATTATTTCTGGTGTTTAGTATCTGAGAATCACGTCTTAAGGTACAATGTTATTTGCTGATGACTGAATGCCAGAAATAATAATCTGACATTAAGCTTTTGTGAATCTGACCAAATGAAAGCCTAAAAAGGAATTTTTCTTAGAGCAGAGTGAATTTGTTCCAGTAATGCACAGCTTTTAGAATATAAATGACTGAAATATTATTCATTACTCCATAATCATAAAGAGAACATAGTAGTTATTAAATACAAAAAAAAAAAAAAAAGTAAAAGCATTGTAATATACCTAAGATATGGCTTCAACCAAGAGGAGACATAAACCTTAAGTTTCAGAGTGGAAACATCTTTTTTTGCTGGACTATGTTGTCCAAAGAGTTGGGAATATCAGCAAGACTCCAACCTCCTGTACTCATGACTAATGTGAGGGACGGGTCCTGCATGAAAGATGCTTTTCAAAACGGAGATACTTTCACAGCTATAGTCATGGCAAGAGTACAAGATAGAGCTATGGAAATAATTTTAATTCCACAAGCCCTTTGGAGGGTTTATGTGTCCCTGATTCACACTATCAAACTTGCCTGAGATTGAATTGTTTGGTGCCAGCCAAAATCATGCCTTGCCCTGGCACACCATGCCGGCCTCCTGTGATGAGCAACTGTGTCTCTCCCTTTGATCTCTGGCCTTGCCTGCATGAGCGAAGCGTGGCTCGCTCACCAGCATGCCGTCTTACTAACGCGAGCAGCTCAGCACATAGCCACGCTGGTTTGCTCCGGGGAACAGCAATATTCCAGTTCAGGAGATTACTTTCCTGTGAGCCAGCATTTGCCTCTCACCTTGCCAAGTGCGGCATCAGTGTAGCTGGAAGTCGCTCCTCTCGTCAGGACCACCTCTGTGCTCACAGCCCTGCTCAGGGGGTCTGCTGCAGTCGGGTGGATCTCACCTATCCAGGGATTATGATGGGCTGTAGCTCTCACATGCATCAGATTAGCATAAAACGTAGCAGTTACAGGGTACAGCTGCCTGACTCTTGTCTAGTGTTTAACGAGCTCCCAAGATGAGGCTTTGACATGCTTTCTGTCTCAAGTGAGTGTCTGCAGCAGAGTGGCAACAAAAACCTTTCCCTAATTTTGTCGTGATTTCCTCTCATGTATGCACATATGTTTGAGACATTGGACAAGCAAAAATTTTGCTGCTCACATACCTGGTAATATTTTATCCTGTTTTGCTCAGGCATGAAGGGCTGCACAGCTCTGAACTCCCTGAGGACCACTTGAGATACATGCTATCGACTGTTACCTATCTAAAATCGTAGACCAGATTCTGGCCTTTAACTAACATTTGGCAAGTTGCTTTCTGTAAACACTTTCCCACAGTCCTGGATAAAATTGGAACAGAATCTTTCTTGATTCTTTTACTACTTCACTGAAGTCAATATTCACTTGCTTCAGGAAAGCAAGGTTTATGTGGATGGGAGAATTTGGACCCTTGTCTTTGCAGCGACATAAAACTATGTAAACTTGAGTTCATAGTCTGCCCCACACCTCCCTTTAGAGAAAAATGTTACTAAATGTAAGTTCAAGAGTATAGTCAAGAACATTTGATCCCTCTCCTTCTCTGAGAGGACAAGTTACTTGAGTTTCTTTTGTTATTTTAATCCTACAGATTAAAAAACAAAAACAAAACAAAACAAAAAACAAACAAAAAAGGAAAAAAAAGATCTGCTGAATACTTCAGTAAAGTAGATTAGGATTTTTTTTCACCTTTCAGAAGCAATTGCAATTCTGGTGAGGGACCTTTTCAAATTGTGTCCATTTGAGTTATTGCTTTGACACTGGGAGTGGCTTTCCAAAGGATGAATGCAGAGGTTCAATAAACTTCATTTCCCGATGTCAAATGTATTGATGAAATTGAAGTGAAAAGCATGTGAGAGATGAATTTTCTTTCCCAGGCTGTGGATGTGCCTCTGACTGTTATGATGGTTCCTCCCCTGGCAGGAATTCCCACAAGCTGGATAAACACACGCATTCGAAGCTTAGCCTGGCTGATAAATACGCTGTTCATGGGTATGCTCCCATATCATATAAAGCATTGGCAAAGTTTTTGGATAAACACATCACTAGACAAGATAGCTGTGAAAGAAAAGAATGCATTCGCTTTTAAAACAGTAAGCACAGTTTACAGGCTTTAACGGGTTTAAGCCAATTATGAAACAAAGATCATTTGTTTTTGTGAGTGGAATATGCTGAGAAGGGTGTATTGTACATGAAGTATATGTTACTTGAACAGACTAAGACAGAATAGGACAATATCTGTATATTCTATGCAATATATTATTGAAACTGGTCTCTTTCACAGCAGAGACTGACTGGACTTTGGCAAACATCATTTCTTTAGTGACTTACATTCTAAATAGAGTACAGGATAGTAAAGGGAAACAAGAGCCTTCCTGTTTTCCCAGTGTGCTTTATATTGTTTCTTTGCTGGCACTGGATTCACTTTTACTTTGGAAATTTTTACCATAAGCTGGGGTCTGTGTTTTCACAATAATTTTGATGAGGTGAAACTTGGCCCCTCATGGCCATTGAAGCATTTTTCAGAGGTAAATGTCAACACCAAAATTTAGAATAATTCAGGCAGATGAAATTTTGTCATTTTTGCTTTTAAATTTAAATTTAAAATAAAATACAGAATTTCTATTCATGAATCTATAGAAAATATTTGTTTTTCAGATATGATTGATTATTTTGCATTGGCTAGCCTATTATTAAATCATTTCTACTTGCTATGTTATTATGATATATAATCTTCACATTATTATGCATTAGTTTCATCATAGCAATGAGAGGCTTCAATTAGGTTCAGAGTACTATGTGGCTTAATAGCTCAGCAAGCTTTTAGGCTCCCAGTATCGGACCTTTTTACAACCTGACAATAAAAGGTAATTTGAAGAACAGGGTCTACAAAAGCCTTTTCAAGTACAGAGAGAAAGCAAGAGATACCGAATCTGAAGATTTAGTCTACAGTTGCTTTATATTTATTTTTAAATGACTTCTGGCTCGGCTCTCTTGTAACAACAACAAAAATTATATTACAATAAGAGGTAGACACCTGACCTAAGACTGAGATATCATTGCCCTAGCACTTAAAAAAAAAAACCCAAAAAGAAAACCCAAGAAGATCCTGTATCTCCTCCCCAAAGAATTTACATAGCTATAGAAACAGAAGCACAGAAAGATAGAGTGAATTCAGATCAAGTGGCAGATGAGAAACAGAGCCAGGAGCAGAATCTATGTCCTTTAGTCTTAGGTCCTATCCATTATGCTTCTGCTATCTCTCCTCTCTGTAGATACAGACAATATAGTCCTCAACTAACCAGTGTCCATGAGGTTTCTAAGGAAAGAACTGTTTTAGGGAACACCAGCCCTATTGGTACAAGCACGGCTGAGCGCTATCTGTGGTGGTGCTATCAGGGCTTCTGCACCATAAGGACAGTGACTGGACTAGATAGGATCTTGCCCTTCGAGCCCAGATAGTGTTCTGCTCAGCACTGGGACAGAAGACACATTCTTACCATGAACGACTCTTGTTTGGTTGAATGTATATGTGTGCACACATAAACTTATAGTAAAATTTCATAAGGAAATGTTGTTTTGGTTTAATTTCTGAGGATCGAAATGCCAAATGGACTTTGGAAATTTCCAGTCAAGTGATATTTGAATAGTCAGTATGAGACGTAATCAAACAGGCCTTGTGGGAAGATGACATTATGCTCCTTGTTTTAGTGCTGAAGACTGTATAAAGAAATATATCTTAGATGATATATAGGGATAGAGCTAGCTTTATGCTACAGAATATTTCTGATGCTTTAAATAAACAAAACATTTTGCATCTAGATTTTTCTCTTTTTCCTGCTCTTATAAAGGTGTAAATTACCCATTGATATTCATGTTATTGTCAAAATAGAAATTCACATCGAAAGGAACATTTTTATACAGCTTCACTTCTTTGAGATGTGGTTTCATTGGCATAATCAGATGGCATTTTTATGTCTGTTATCTAAACTGTCCTGTCTCAAGCTCTTCTGAAGAAACAAGGACTCATTTACTTATTTTTATTTTCTGAGGGTAATGCTTTTGAAATATATGTGAGTTTCAACACACACATTCTTACTGGAGATTACAGCATTTATCTGGGACTTAACCCTACTGTAATTTGAACTCAGGTAAATATATTTCAATTTACAAGGCTGAAGAGCATAACCTAAAGCGGGTTTGAAATTTTGAGTAAAAACAAAACAGAGGGACTAGTGATCATCAAAACAGAGGAACAAACACAAAGGAACCTGAAGAAAACCGATGCCTAAAGAACCACAAACATAACAGAGAAGCAAGGCAGGGTCTCAGGAGTGACTTATCTTTGGACACATCATAATATGCACAAAGGACGAAACAACTCTGCAAAAAAATTTTAGAAGACATAACATTGCTAAAAAGAAACAAAATATATATCTTCATGTTGAAGAGGGGAAGTCACAGAAGCCACTCAAGGACATTGAAATATTACTTTGAACAAAAGGAGAATCCTAATATTTTGGGGAATAAGTGGCAGCTGAAGGTAAAGGAAGAGTTTGAAAAGAAACCCTGGCCGTAGATAACATCAATGAGTAAAACTTCAAACTTACTGAGAAAATAATTTCTACTCAGAATGAATGTTAGATAAATTAGTAATATTATTATTATTAAAAAAAAAGATACTAGTGCATAGTATCTATTTTAGAGCTGAAAGCATGTCAAAAATAAGTTTCAGTGATAGACTTTATACTGTAGAATGACAGAAGTCAATAAAGATCCAAAGTCAAATGTAGATTAAAAAAAAACAATAAAATTAAGTGAAAATATTTGAGGAGAAAAAAAAAAGTTGCATTTTCAGACAGAAAATATATGTCATAAGTAAAATGTTAATAGTAAGAGAAATAGGACAAAATGAAGTTAAAACAAAGACTGAAGTAAGACTTTGCTCCTGCAAATATTTTCCACAAAAAAAAAAAAAAAAAAAAAAAAAATAGAAACACATTTATGTGGAAAATATTAAATAAAAATCCCCATGGCATGACTGAATTAATGCATCCCTGAGATATTTCATTGGCTCAATAAATAGATCAGACCTAGAACTTATGCAATATGATGCTAAAAGCAGGGTTATTACAAGAACTTAGGCATATTGTGATTAATAAAAAAGAAAACCTGTGAAATAGCTTAAAGTCTTTGAAACCTGGTCAGCAAAAATTGCAAAAGGAAGTTGTTCCTCTCTCCTATAAACTGGCTATTCAGAAAGGGTTAATCTGCTGGAGAAGCAAGAGATACCACCTTGCTGTTCCCATAAAAAATGAGAGGAAAAGAGATAGATGCTGCTCTCCTCTGGTTGAAACAGCAGGTGATAGAGAAGCCGGTGTTCCAGGCAGTGTTGCAGGCAGAGTGAGCAGGGCAACACAAGTCTAAAACCCATGATACTCTTTGGAAACTCAGGAGACAAAATGAACAATTTCAGAAGTTATTCTTGTCTCTGTCTTCACAAGCTGCTTCTCCTCATTTTAGTTAACCTACTGGTTGTTACACAGAACTTTCCTTTATCACCATGCAAGACAGTGATAAGACGTTATTTACCCCTTTTCACTGAGTCAGCTACTGCACATACATTATTGTCATAATCAGTAGGATTATTCATATCCCCTTCTTTACAAGAAAGCCATTGTAGAGTCTCACTCCTCTGGTTAGAAAGTTTCTTTTAAATTCCTGCTACTTTTTTTTTTTAAACAACCACCTAATGTCTATATGTTTGTATGCCAACAATGTCTTTTTGCATAAATAGCTCTTGCCCAACCTCCCGTCTTTCCCTTGCTGTGGTTTATGAAAATATTTTTACTTGTGCATTTATTTTTAATGATGCAACCACCACAAATTATAAAAGAAATAACATAAGCACAAAACATCTGCTCCCAGCACAAGGGTCTTTCCAGACATGCAACTCCAGCTTCAGCTGTGGAGTTGTTAATAGGCAGTGAGATTTTCTGTAACTGTTTATGATTTTTTTTTGTAGTGTTGCAACTGAAACACCTTTTTATTGATAAGTAGTCCGTATAGCAATAGATAGCATTTACCCTTATAGCAGTCAAAAGACAATTCTGATGTCAACTCACCCACCTAGAATATGATACCATTGCCCCACAATATCGCACTATGAAATCAAGCACAGTGGCATCTGTAGGTAGATCTGTGCAATAGATCATCTGCTTCAATATAATGGAAGGGATTCTACGCTATAATCGTGGCAGGCAAATGTCTGCTGTGCTGAATGTAGAGTATCTTACTTCCGTTTATGCTCAGACTTGCTGATATTACATTACTAAGAAAAATGAGTAAGTATTTAGTCGCTTTCTATCTATGGCATTGCTAGCACATTGGTAATGTCCTATAATAGTGGCCTAATCATAAAGGAGAATTTGGTTTATGTTCTTTGTCCTCGTTTAATATTTTAGCATGCACAAAGGAAAAACAAGCTGTGCTGCATCACTGATGTAGTGATGAGATTTGAACTTAGCAGTGGATAAATTGCAATAGGGTAACTCCAATAGCGGGTAGAGAAGACAAATGACTTAGAAGGGATTTTTTTGGTAGCAGTTGGTTGTGGTTAAGTGAATTGCATATGAAGAAGAAAGGGAATGATACTGGAAAATGGTACCATTTCTGCCGCCTGAATGCCAGTGCCAAGTAATTTGATAAACTCTCCAAGCAGAACAGTTTTGTTTGATCACACTATCATCTGGTATGATGATCATAAAACACTCTTCAGTAAGATTTTTTTTTTGTTATTTCTAGAAAGCGCTGAGCAGAGATGTCTAGGATGGGGAATAAGAAGTGCCAATGATGTAAAGCCTTTCTTTTACAAACAGGATGGCTTTTCTCATGTTGTCTGCCAAAAAACAGGTCTTTGATGATTCAGAATCTTCCTTGTGGCTTGTTCTCATCTATAGGAAAATTAAGTTCTGAAATACTTGTCCCTCCAACTCCTTTAGGGTAGCCTATTACAGTGCTTTTAACATAAGCATTACCATGTGCTGGTTTCTCCCTAGATCCATCCTCTATTCTTGTTCTCCTGTTTCTGCCACTCCTCAAGATGAGCTCACCTTCAAAAGCATAGATTGCATTTTAAAAGATAAATAGGAAGCTGTGGGTGTCCAAGGCAGCCTGCTTCATCTATAGGAATGTGATTAGACTCAGCCAGTGGAAAGTGCAACTACTTAATGCTTCCTATCCTATGAAA
Source organism: Crypturellus tataupa (assembly GCA_034781795.1). Taxonomy (NCBI): domain Eukaryota; kingdom Metazoa; phylum Chordata; class Aves; order Tinamiformes; family Tinamidae; genus Crypturellus; species Crypturellus tataupa. Next base: position 1,433,726 of record JAWLRI010000002.1, read on the forward strand.
GGATAGGGAGCTCCTAGGAGACATCAATCATGTTTAGAGGAGGTGAAAAAAAAATGATTACAATTCAAAGGGTTAAAACAAAGTTGACTTCTGAATCCTCCTTTTCTCTTTTCCTCTGGGTTAATGACAACGGGGACTGTATATGTTATGACTTATGGCATTACTTCAGCTTGTTTTCATAGCCTGCCAGTGGCCAGGAAAGTGTGGAGCAATAATATTGCAGTATTTATTCGAAGACAATAAGCAGTCATTGCTGAGCTGGGGAAGCCAGGCCATGTTTATCTTCATGGATTTAGTCAGCTGGGAGATGAATAAGAGCCAAACTTGAACAAGCAAACATTTGCCTTCTTCTCCACAATGCGGCTATTTCACTTTGCATGGCTGAAGACATAAATCTTTCTTCGGTGGCAAGCAAACAGCTTCAGATACATGGCACTAGCTAGGCGTCACAAGACATCAACTGAATACTTGTGACCCTGAATGTTCAAGAAAACAACCACAATCCATCTTAAAACAAAAAAAATGGCAACAATATTATAACGCTTCAGCAAAAAGCAATAAAAAGCTATAATTCCTTCTGTGAACTGGTCTCTGACTAAATATCAGCTGTAAAAATGACCTCCTATCTATTGTTCTGCTCACAAAAGGAATTATAGGAAATTATTGATTGTAGCAACCAATTGTTGCAGTGCAAATACAGAAATAAGGGTTCCAAGCAGGTATAAAGCAATTTAACTTTTATTGATGCCTTCATGTGGTGACAGGGAATGTTTCAAAAAAATCTCCCATATAGGCTAAAGACATAATGATTTCATTGATATTTGCCTGGCTCAGGAGTTAAAAATTCTATAGCATCTTGGATAGACAGTCAGTCTGGCGACATAAAGGATGGAGGGTGGGGATCATATTCTGGGACCTTGGTCTTTTAAGTCCTTGTATGATTCACAGAATGTAAAGTTGTTGCATTTCCAGATGCATTTCACTGCTCCTGGAGTCACGACAAGATGCTATTAGCTTTCTTTTAAAAAGACTATTTATCTGTTTTAGTATTAGTATTCCCTAAATATCTTGCATGCCAAACCCTGAGCATAACTGAACAAGTCTGCTCCTCTCAGTCTGCTCACAGCCTGAATCAATAGAGAGAGCTGAGGTAGCCTTTGCTTTTACTTTTCATGTTTCATATGTTAACTTTGGTGAGCGATACACAGGTACTTTGGCGTGGCTGGCAGGATAAAACCTGGGCACTCATCTCAGTGACCCAGTCCCTGATCTCTGGGGTAAATAGTGTATGACTTAGAAGTGTATGATTTGTAAAGAAATACTGACCCTGCTGGAGTGCCTACAAGTGCACACGATCTGCCCTGCAGTACACATTACAAACTAACCAACCAGGTTACCTGGGAATTCAAACACTAGGTCAGACAACGCTACGGGATTGGAGCTGTGTGCAAGGACAGAAATTAGGATTTGGCTGTGGGTAAATCTGAGAAGAAATGTTCCTGGGGCAGTTGGCTATATGACTCCCCATTTCTCCCACCTACAAAAAGAGAAGAGATGATGGGGGACACATATAGCCAACTGCCTTGGGAGCACACCAAGGATCACATTTCATCTTATTTTTTTCCCAGAGTGAGTATCATTTGGTAGCCATGCGGAAGCATTTTAACTAAGACTCAATTGTTTCTGCTGCTTGCTCCTTTTTAACTTTCACTTATTTACAAGGCATTCTTTGCCAAGGATCAAGCCCTAAGCAGCCAGACCCTCTGTTGCTGTAAATAGTCGGTTACAAAAATGTCCAGGAGGAGAAGGCAGATGGTACGTCCAGGAGTATAATGCAATATATACTGTGATCTGCCTACTGTGTCTTCCCAAACTGTAGGTGAGATATTGTGTGAGCAGCTGTTAGAGATGTGGGAGGGGAGACAGCATGAAATGAAATGGATTAATAAAAACACAGAGAAAAGTACACAGAAATGTTTTCTAGTAATGAGAGTATAAAAACCTCAGCAGCTCCCCTTTACCAAACATAATGTTCCCCCTCATACGCACAGTACATAAAATAGCTCTCCCCTGCCTTTGGGGCTTCATGCTGCCAAGCACACAAGCTAAAGTGCTGCATTTTCACATCAGGAAAGAACAAGTGGCCCAGAGCCATTACTAGGGTGTTGAATCCAGAACGGCGTATATGTTAGACCATATATTCCTTTAGCATTTTCAAACTGTTTATAGTTGGAGTAGTAATCCACTGGAATTCTTTCTGACCTTCCTGCATCTAAACTTTAGTCAGACATCCACTGAGAACTGGCTCCTCTTACCTCTTGTGGTCACTTTGCTGTCTCTTCAAGTGCTTCTTTGGAACCCGCTGGGCTGAAAAAGAGGGATTCTTTTGCGCTGACAGTGATCTTTATGCACAAGTGCATGCAAATTCCCCACTTTTTGCTTTTACAAAACCATGTGCACCTTCTCTGATTTCAGTAGAAAGCTTAGGGACATACAGGATATAGTAAGAGGCAGAGTTAATAGAAGAGCGGGGTGAGAAAGGTGTTCCCGATAAAGATAGCTCTTTCTCTCCCACGGTATTTTTAAGGAACTGAAGGGCAGTCTCATTCATTCACCTTCTCTTCTGTAGGGAAAAAATGCTGTCCTTCTTTGCACCTTCTTAATGACTTAAGTAATGTATGCAGCCTTAGCTTTTATATCTGGAAATGTTATTGTCTCTGGTATGAAGAAGATAGCATTCCTCTGAAACAGAAAGAGATTCTGGATTAAAATCTTAATATATTATCTCTCAGGCACAATTGTCTGCTGGGAGATTTGACCCATCTGAATGACAGCGTTGAAACCTATTTGAATCTGGAAGGGAAAAAGTAAATATAGGAAGCTCTGTGGCCTCATTTTCAGTAAAAAATCTACCCCTTATTTTAAAATACAGCTTACTTCTGAAAGGAGATGCTACGGGTGGCATTACAGGATTCCACATGTATTGAGTTTCTTTGATAGCTGGATTATTTGTTTGCAGATTTATAAGTTTTGTTATCATTTCTACAGGTAATTTAGTATAGGTTACTTATGTGAATGAATGATTCCCTCTCTCTCTCATATCCCCAGGCAGCTTAGGGCAGACATGGGAGTGTAAGCTCTGCGTCCAGCATAGGGCCCCGACGATGCTCCAGTCTTTGCACTGATGTCTCTCGGGACACATCTATGAGCTGCAATGGTCACAGAGATTCCCTGGGTCAGACTGAAGTTTAGTGAAAGCACATGACAGTGCGCTGCAGAAGCTGGAATTCAGTTCATGTCCTCCAAAATATTTGCTCTGCAAGACCAGGAAAATTGAGAAGCTACAAAAATAAATGCCTGTTCACAGCATTAGTAAATGTGTCTCAGAGAAAGGGAAGGAAGGAAGGAAGGAAGGAAGGAAGGAAGGAAGGAAGGAAGGAAGGAAGGAAGGAAGGAAGGAAGGAA
>JAWLRI010000002.1:1437290-1527519 GCA_034781795.1 Crypturellus tataupa
AGGAAGGAAGGAAGGAAGGAAGGAAGGAAGGAAGGAAGGAAGGAAGGAAGGAAGGAAGGAAGAAAGGAAGGAAGGAAAGAAGGAAAGGAAGGAAGGAGGGAACTTTTTATCCTAATACTTTTCAGAACTGAGCTGCATCTTTAGACAGTCATGAGTAAGCAGACAGATGGGGGGAAATACGAAAGGTTCAGCAGTGTGTGGAACCTTCACCTGGCTGCTCACCGTTGATGAATTATAGTGCAGGCTATGATTAGGTGATTTCTTGCCATTGTTTCCTAGTGCACTCAGAGTGAAGTCTGTAGAGAAAAAGGCCCTAATCACCTATATTTAAATTACAAACAGCTTAATCCCCATTCTCCTATAATTTGTGAAGAAATGGTGCATAATAGCCTGAAAGTTACCTGCCATTATATATGTTACTACATACTATGGGTAAAATTAGATATAAGGTAAAAAGGGCTGGATAATTTATGGTGTATTTGCATCACTAACTTCCATTAATTTCTCACTGAAAAATATACATATTAAAATATGTCATTTAAAAATATATCATTTAAAGTGATTCTTGCACATTTGAGGTTAAAATTTTAGGTCATCTGGAAAATTTCTGCTCGTATCTTTGTGTCAATATATCCCTGATTCTTCACAAGGGAATCTCGTTTGAGCAGCAACAAGTGCCAGTTCAGATGATATGAACTGCTTCAACTAGCTGGACACCTCATCAGCAGGACTGTGAGCTCCACTGTCAGGACATGGTCTTAACTGGCTAGCAGCTTAAGTCCACGCAATCTAATAAATGCAATCCTTGACATTAAGAACACAAAGAAAACTCTTAACCACTTACCCATTACTGATTACACTGATCTTTACTATCTTGTTACAGATGAGCTGTCCTCATAATTCCTGCTAAAAGACATCAACCTAAAGAAACAGGTGGGATGTGGGTCTTGCTTCACCTGTTGTAACAGCAAAATGCAGACCTGCTTGCTGCAAGAGGCAGACAAAACCATCAGGTTAATTTTAGGGAAGAAAAATGCACAGAATATTAAGATACTGTATTTTCATAGATATTTGAAACCTCTGTTCAAGAAAAGACTTCATTGCTCCATATGTATATCCCTCTAATGAGGATCTTCTTCTATTTTTAATTACCTTATCAGCTTTAATGCAGAGGTTCTATCTGAAAGTAATTACAAAGGTATGCAACAGATGATAGACAAGATTACCTTTCCTCTCCACATCCTTTCTTAAGCAGGTGTCCTCTCTCATTAGAAACTGCCTGGCCTATTTTATACAAATGGTCAGATTAAGCTATCATAATGACCTCTTCTGAGTTCAAAGTTGCTTACTCTAAACTGTATACAAGAAAACTAGCTTTTATTATACCCAATTCATTATTTTTAACATGCCAACTAAACAACACCATGGTTACATAAACCAGACACACGGTCTACCGCACCTCAGTGTGCAATTCTGTGACAGTTTAAAGGCCAGATCCTGTGGGCTGGATAAGATCTTTGAAAAAAATATAGATTCATTATACATTGGCATAGATTCACTCAAGACATGCCAGTAAAGTGATGTTCTCATTCAATATATTTATTTATTTCATCACTACTATTGAGTAGCTATAGGTGTAGAAAATTAATGAAAATGATTAAAAAAAAACCAAAAAACTCCTTATTTCTGGCCAAGCAGCCATTCAATATTTTCCAGGCCACACAGGCACAATGCGGAGTGATGCTAAGCCAGTTAACATGCCTGAAGTGGCAGCACTGGGGAGTAAATGGCAGCGGCACCTGAAGAGAGTGCTCAAGCAGAAAGCAGCAACATTCACTCTTAAAACAACGCTAGAAATGATACTGGCGATGGATGGACAGAAATGGGGCTGAACACCACAACAGGCCACTAACTGTAAATTAAAATAATGGAACAGGTATCAAGGTAGGAGGATTAGGAACAAGGAGCACAAGGGATGGGATAATGACCAAAGAGCAACCAATAATAGGAAAAGAAGATGCAAGAGAAACCATGTTTGTAAGTGTAATGGGATAAAGGTTTTGGTTCTTGAAATATTTGGTTCTTGAAATAAAGTTGCACATTGAGAATGAGATATTAACAATATAAGATAAAATATCCAAGTCTGTTAAAAGCAGACAGGGAAGTCCTGAACAGGAGGGGGAAAAAGCATCAGAGAACCTCAGTAGATAATCTCACAAGTTAAACAGCTATGCATATTTATCTTATTTTATCATATTAAAAATATTTCTCATGAAATTTTGAATAAATTATTAGAAACATTTTAATTGATGCATTTCTTCTGGTTTTGAAGTGATGGCAAAATTCCCATCACTTTCATTTGTTCCAGGATTTCTGTGCCTAAGGTTTTCCCATCCACAATTTCAGTTCAACAGCTACCTCAGTCACCACACACATTCATGTTACTTCTGAACACGTATAAAAAACAGCACAGATGAAGCAGCCTTTCATGAACAGAGAAGTGATGAAAAACTCAAATTCTGTAAATATGCAAGTGTAAGTTAATTTTAGTTCCATGAGTAGTAAAATCGATGAATCAATGAATTATTCCTATTAATAAAGCCAGGTATACACATGCATAAGTGTTTGGAGGATTGAGGCGTAATTACGTAATTGCTATAACAACTGATGCAGCATCACTGCATACCTTAAGATCAGATTGCATGTTTTTGTCTGTCTGAATGATCAAAGCTTGAACAATTTAACTCCTAACTTGGATGCAATTCTTGGCAACAGCGCTTATACAAATGTCTTTTATCAACTTCCTTGCTTTCTGTTTCCCTGTGAAGATTTCTGCTGTGACTTAGGAAACATGTGAGATATTTCAAACGTAGGATTTCTGCCAGCCAGTGATTTATTCCATTGATTACATTGTCATGTAACGGGAAGAGGCAAACCATTTTAACTGCTCATATAAACTGCATTGGTGATCTGGGTTCTTATTTAATACAGTAAATTTGAAATTTGGTTGCTGCTTTGTATAAGAAGTTGTCTAGTTCACTCCACACATTACTACTACAGTACATTATATTCGCTTTGATCCCATACAGTATATTAGGACGATAATGGCAACCACCAACTTGCGTCTAAATAATTTAAAAGGAGGGTGGTATGTGCAATTTGTTGCAGAGTAATTTTACCTTTCACAGTTTGATGTCAACTAGGTATTTTGTATATTTAAAGCGAAAAATAAGTATATTTTTCAATGTTGTGTTATATAAGGCTGTTTTTCTGGTGGTTACTTCTTTCCTTCACTAGTTAGTCCATTCTAAGACAAATCTTTCTGAACCATTACTATTTAATAATTAGCACAAGGCTGACAATATGCAATATAACAGTACCTCACAGAACATGCTGAATTCAAAAAGCTTGTTCCAGGTTCTCCTATACCTCTACATGCAGGTTTTGGGATGGACAGCTCCAGGAAGAGCATTGGAGGCGGAATAGTAAGATTCATAACAGAAAAAAAGGAGACTATTTCATTTTGTTCTTCCAAAAAATTCTGAGACTCTAGTAAGTTAACAAGTCCTCTGATCAACATAAACTAGCAGAGATAGGGAAACTATAAACTACCAGGTTAGTAACCTGTCAGCCAGCTTTGCACATGAATCATTTTATCCTGTTGCTTTTTCAAAGAAAGATGGTTTAACTGAGGAATGGAAGCTGATTAAGCAATAGTGAAAACTGCACCTGCTGCAAAACAGGAATCCCCAAATAGGCCATAATGTGTGATGCAGAACCTCAAAACTGGAATCATCTTGAAGGTATGGACTTCTACATACATTATTATAAAACAGAGAACTTGAAGGCTCAGTTTGCTCTGGAGCAAGGTTGCTGAGCTCTCTGTAAACTGTATTCTCTCTGTAAGGTCTGTAAGCTGCCAAAGGACTTCTTAAAGTCTGGGGTATTTTAACCCACAGCTTTAGACTAACATTTGCCTTCAAGAAAATTTCCCAGATACCACAGGGTCAGGAAGGAAGAATTTGCTGCTTGCAGACAAAAGAGAAACCCCTCTGTGTTTGGCAGTCTTCCTTTTGCATGATTTTCTGTAGCCTGGCCCATCCATTTTTGCTGATGGGAAAAAAAAGTGTGCTCAGTGAGCACATACCTTCTCCTCAAGGGGAAGAAAAAAAAAAAAAAGAGGTATCTCCTTTATCCATGGGCACCATGGCAAGTGTGGCCCCTACAAAAGTTTGGGGTTCTGGCACTATGCAACCTTCAGAACACTTGAATTCAAGAGCATTTCCTCTTTTTTTTTTTTTTTTTTTTTTTTTTTTATCTAAACAAGGCCGTTTTCCTCCTCCTCCCCTTTGTCTGATAACTTTACTGCACATTACATTATTTTGAAAAATGTCACTGGAGGAACACTCTGTGTGGTCTCATAAAATATTAACGACTCCTGAAAGAAAACTTGAAATCAAGATGCTCTTTCATGCTGGGGTATGTACACTCTTTTGTTGTCTCTCCCCCCTCCCCATGGAGCCTGAATTGCTTGGCTCTCTTTCCCTTGATACGCGCTGCCCCTTTCGTTCGTCATATTCCTGGGGAAGGAAAAGTGGCTTCAGAGAATAAACGGTACAATGCCGATGGTAGCCAAGAGGTGACCTCTCTGTGCTGCAACGGCTTCTACAGATGCTAAGCTCAAGTCCTGTGTAGTCATTTATTTTTAGGTTAATGTCAATGAACAAGAAATGTGAAAGAGGGGTAGGAAATGAAAAGCTAGAACAAGCTGCTTTCTCAATCAAACACAGATTTCTGGCAATGACTGATTTACTGTTTTAAAACATATCTGAAGAGACAACAATGGATTGTAATTCTTTTAAGAACGGGGAGAAAAAGAAAAAAGTACGCACCAAAAAAAAACCCTCCATGTAAATTGAAAAGCAGTCTACGTGGGGGAAAAATAATCTGACCGAAAACTAAGGGAAAGTAAATCTTCCCATAGTAAAGACCTATAAATTTAGAGGTGGACGGCAGTCCTGAGTAAAGAATACCGACATTTTAAGTGAAACATTTGCTGGCAAAGTGGCCGTCGAAAGCGGTTATTGAACGTCTTGCAAGAGAGCAAATTGTGGACTAGAGGTCTTTCTTATATTTTGTAGCAAAGCCAACTTCCATTGATACCACCTCGATGTCAGCCCCTTTCTGCAGCCATTTGTAAAAAGGCTTGTGATGTGAGATTGACGACTTAAATACTTCATCAATCAATGCTTTAGCCAATGTGTTGTTCAGTGATTGGTGGAAAATTCAAGTAATCCATCTTACCCCATCACCCTTGTTCTTTATTCTCTTCAGGTATTTTCATTTTTTTTTCTTCTTTATTTGTTCGGTTTCACCACGCTCTGAAAGAGAGATGCTGGACCTGGAGGGAATGGGCTGCTGCTATCCTTAAAAACCTAATCATTGCAATAAAACTCTTAAGTTCAAAGTGTTAGTAAATTAACTGAACTTTTAATGATCCTAGAAGTGATCCTGGTGCACACAGACTAACAAAACCCTGGGTTAGGATGAAATTTGTACCATTCTGTCAAATTAAATATGTCAAACATTCTGAATTGTTGTTATAATCAATGATAAAGTAGTTATTTCTGATGAATTAATCTGCTAAGGAGCTTAAAAGAAAAAAATAGGTATCATACAAAACTAAAAAAAAAAAAAGTATAAGGAAATAGAAAATAGAAACAGAGCTTAGGCCAATCATTTTGGCATGATGGAAGGATATTCATAATAGTATATATTTTTCTCCAAGGAGCTGAAAGTGTGATAGATATCTTAAAAGCTGCCATTTCAGTGAGAAATTTTAGTAAACTCCTTTAAAACAGTTTATATTGGACTTTATTTTGATGTTGAAAAACACCATAAGAAAGAACTTGAAGTTTCTAAAGTTGATGTCTAATTCATTATGATTTTTTTTTCATAGTTTTTGTTTGAGTATTTTTTTAATCATATCAGTTTGTAGCAGGACTGTTTTTACAAGGAAGAAAGCAAGCAGCCAAGAATCCAAACTAGCTACTGCAGAGGCCAGGTAATTGCTCCTTGCTCACTGCAGATTTATTAAACCAACATACGAAATTCTACGGAGAGCAAAGTGAATTTTATGATTTTATTTATTTGGTTCCTTTTTATGAGTCTGTTTACTTGTTTTCTACTTTCAGGAATTTGGATCTCTGAGACATTTAACTATGGCAGGAAGATATTATTCTTAATTTTCAAAATCCAAGGTAAGCCACAATCTGGACAGAATATTCCAAAAGTCTGATTTCTGGGAAACTAAATAGTGAGAAATGACATATGGTTATTAAGACTGTGTTTATATCATGATTTAGTTAGTTTTACTAGTAGCTAGACCTAAAAGGCAAGTTCAAGATTATTCTGTACAGAGAGCACAGTATTTCTCACAGTGGCGTGAGAAATAAGATATAAAACCTTTTTTTCGGATCCACACTAAAGTGTTATACAGACTCAGTCTATAACCAAACAAGACATTATTGCACTATCAAGCATTCTCATTTCAGTCAAGAGAGGGTTTTAGCATCATAAAAATGCAGAGTTAGTCCAAAAAGTTCAATGAAAAGTATTCAGAATAAAAATTTTCACATGACTTCTCTTGACCCATTATCAGGACCTAACAGAAGAGGGGCCAAGAGGAAAGTGGCTACTCCATGCATTTCAGCTTTAATTCAAGCTTCTGAGTGCAGGGTATTGCTAAGTTGATATTTAAGAGACATTTGATACTGTTTCACCTGAATAAAGGCAGATTTCTTTGTGTGCATTTGTGTGTTCATAAATGAGCTGCTTGGTGAATCAGTTCTGTCATTAGAAGGTAGATAAACTGCAGGGAGGGAACAAAGTCATCGTTTCTACCTCTGTGAAAATGATGGGGGTTTTTTAATTATTAAAATGCAATTATTTTCATTATTGATGAGCGTGATACTCAGGACAGCATCAATACAAACTGTCCAGGACACACACTCACTTGGATCTCAGGCTGGTCTGGCTGCAATAGAGTATTGATGCCAGTGTTTGTTTCACTTCTAATTCACATAATGGATGAGGACTTAAATACAATCCATGGCAAATTAGTACCTAGGAGATTGGGTTTATTTATTTATTTATTTAATGTGTTTATTTTTGTTACATGTGAGGCCTTTCACAATACCAAAGCAGGAGACTTTCTGTATTAAGGCAATTAAAGAGCACTAGAATTTGAAACATAACAGCTGATTAATATTTGAGGTTCATTATCTTGGCTCTATGAAATTTGCCACCAATGCAAGTGTCAAGTTACTTGTTAGTCTCTTTATTTTGACCATTGCTTCAATTTTCCACCATCATACATAGACAGATTAATTCACACACCTATGTTTTTTTCAATATATAAATAGATAAGTAAATACTTTCATTTTTAAAAACTGTTTTGCTGCTGACATCATGTTTTCTTTTTTCCAACCAAACTGGGAGAATGACCTTATCCATGGCCTGCACTTGCGAATGAAGATGTTACTTTATTCATTTGGGCCTGATTCATGAAGACATTTGTGCCTCAAAAGTATTGAGGCATAGGAAGTAGAAGCCTTTCTATGTAACCCTAGGTGGGGGCAGAAAGGATGCTCGTGTCCTCAGTGCCTCTTTCTACCTGGCCAAAACATTCATCTAGCCTGTCCTGTCTCTGCCACTTCCTGCTTAAACATTAACAGTTAGAAATGAAATGCCCGTAAACACAATTTGCTCCATGAGTCTGCAAATCATTACCTGGACATTTCAGGCTTTTGGGTCTATACAAATACCTCACGTATTTGGAAGTCTTTCTGAAAATGTGTGTATCCAACCCAGCTGAGCAGCAGGTGAGGTATGTGCAGAAGGCCTGTGTCTATCCCAAGGGCTCTGGGTCTGTCCTGGAATGACAGAGCCATGTTGGGCAAGACCTAAAACTGGGGTAGAGTCCCTCCTTCAGGTTGCCAGCCCACATTTCTTGGCTTCTGTGGGAATCAAACTCTGAGCTTTCAAGAAAAAAAAAAAAAAAGACCCAGACTCACTATTCCAAGGACGGCTGTTGTGCTAAAGGACCCCTCATTTTGTTAAAACTGAGCGTGCGCACTTACTCTTTCTTAAAACTCCCCCTTCCCCCTGCCAAAAATGTAATTTATAGTTTCTGACTCTTTTCAGCACTCAGCATAATCAATCACTTTTACTATTACCAAGATGGCAAAGACGCATCTCCTTATACAACATATTCTTTTTTATTCAACATTATCTATATTCTAAGTCAAATATAGGTCTTTCCTTTTATGCTTTCTGCTTCAAGTTGAAAAAAATCATCTTAACAAAACAGTGAAGAAGACCAAAAACTTGATGCAGACAGGTTTCCTTATAGATGAGGGTTTGGCTAAAAGCACAATACAACCAGGGTTGTTTTGCAAAACAACCAGTTTTGCAATACAGTATACAATACTGTATATTAAGACTAATTAAAAGTCCTCATTAAAAGTGCGACAAACAAATTATTTTATATTAGACAGAGAAACTCCTATCAAACTCCTTTAAAATAATGAATAAACACTATGTCAATTCACTAACATTCGCTATTTAGACTTTGATGCATACTCTTAGCTCTAAAATCTGCTCCTGGATACACACAGGAAACTCCTATTGAAGTCAGTTGGAGTTGTTTATGTGTAGTTGGCAGCAAATTTTGGCCCTTAGACATTTTTTAGTCTTCGTTTAAGAGAATAACCCTCAATTTAACCCTATATTTGAAAGGACTGCTCTCACTTTACGGCTGTAATCCATTGTATTAACGTAGACCAGATCAGTTTGTACGCAACCTAGTCCGGCAAAAATGGCAACACTTTTATTCTCTATTTTCTTTCTGTACAGGGACATTTTATTAATAAAAAATGATACTCCAGAGGGAGTTGAATTCTTCCTCTCTGCTATTATTCAGTTTAAATTCTGTTGCTTAGGAAAATAAGTTATAATTATTCCAGCTGCCCCTGGGGTCCTCTGTTCATGATAGAGCACTTTGTCATAGACACAGGACAGACACACATGATCATACAATTTCACCACAGAGCGGCACAGATGGAAATAGGGCAGTTGTTCAAAAGTCTGGGAGTAAAAGAAGACGATCTGAGGAGCAGGTTTTCAGTGAGTGTATTCTCTGTATGTCTCTCCTATTGCCTTTCCCTAAGGACTATGCTTAGGTCCCACCTCTCCCCTTCTCTTCTCCTCCTCCTAGTTCCCTGCTGTAGCTCCTCTCCCTTCCTCTCACACTGCGGGGCCTCATCATGGGGCAAAGAGGTAGCTGTGGCTGCAGCACCATCACTGCTGCTCTCTTCTTTCTGGATTGCTCTTCCAGGGGGCATGTGAGCAGGACCAGAGAGCCATCAGGATGGCCTGCAAGTGATGTGCCCTCAGGGAGCAGCTCTCCTTAGCTCTGTGAAATGTTGGAGGGAGAATGGAGACTTTTTAGGTGCTTCAGGATCTCAGGAGCAGCTCCTCTCCTAGGAAAGCTACTCCTCTTGGTGGAACTGGATGGTTTCATCTCCCCAGATGGAGGGGTATCTAGGAAGCAGTGGTGATGCTTGCAGCTTAGAAGGACTCTCCACTACGTGTGCAAATAATAAATGCAGTGTGCAGAAACAGAGTTGCAGTACAACATTTACATAGGAGCAGGGACACCAACAGTTGGTGTTTTTTTAATATTGCCTCTCTTCAGGGCTTCCATCAGTTGAAATAGTGTTTTTGGTTTTTTTCACCATGCAGTTGGCAAGCACTTGAATGCATTTTCTATTGCATGTTTTCATTTACACTTCTCCCTGCTGTATTTCCAATGAACACAGCTGCACTACAGTTTACAGTGTGAGGAACTAGGGAACCAGCTGAGCAGTTTTGTGCACCATCAGCAATCATAACTTTTCCTTATGAAGCAATAGGGATTTTCCCAGCCATGAAAGCTATAGATATTTTTCCTGTGCTTGGAAGCCCAAGTTTACCTAAGCCTCCCAGGTCTGATATTCGATGCTGATGAACCATAGCAGGTTTAGACATATGTCCATGGCTCGTGGCTTGCCTGAACATCAATGCAGAGTAAAGTGCTGTAGCACTTGGAGCACTGTTGGATATGAAAGATCTAAAAAGACAGTGAAGGCCAATTTTTGATTACTCATACAGCAGCACCCTGCACGTTTTTTCCTGCTTATTCAGTCTGGACTATAAGGTTTTACCTACATGAGAGAATAATGCTTTGCACATCAAAATCAGTGTCTTTCTTGCCTGCTATAGTAGGAAGAAGCATCTCTTAAAAGTATGTTTTTAACTCTATACTCATTTTTAGACACAAGGAGAGGCTCAGCTGCTCTCTATGTTGACTTCCAAATATTAGGAATTTATTTCAAATAAATCTCTGATGCAAAATCATATCATTTTCATGGCAATGCTTTCACTGGTATTAATTACTATTCACTTAAAGCAATCCCTAAAGTAAAACTTAAATGCCATTTTTTTATTTCTTCCTCCTCTTTCTTTCTATTTTTTAATTTCTGCATTTTAACAAGTACTAGCCAGTGATAGTCTTACTATTAGATTTAACGGTTACATTTACAGTTTTAAACTGTTTTTATGACATCTGTCTACATCAAGGTGACAAGTCTACTGGTAAAACAACAATTTAAGTACTGCATTTACAGTCAAAAACATTTTTGTCACTTCTAAATTGACAAATTTCAATTGCTCCTTATTGTTAAAAACAATTTTTAAAATTACATAGGGAGAACATAACAGTCTCTGTCACTGTGTAATTAAGTCCCTTGAACTGTTTGCTATATATAGAAATACTGTATTATAAAGTGTTAGTTACCGTTAAAAATTACCAATTACATTTATAGTGAAAACCATTAAATTGATTTACAGCAAAACAGTTAATTCACTATGTTTGTGCATAAAACTGCTGGCAATGTGACACAAAATGTAGTTTTCATTTTGAACTCTGCAAACTTAGTAAAATTATAAACAGGAAGGTACAATGAAGTCAATAAACATCTAAAATACTAATATTCAATAAATGGCTTTACCACTAAAAAGAATTTCTGCTGGAGAGAGAGTTTTCTGGTTTATATCACAGTGAGATTCTCTCATTTAATGAGGAATTCTGAAAAGCATTAAGAAGCATCTGACTCCTCCTACAAGGCTCCGGTTTAATTATGGGGTGAAATACATCTTAATTTCCAGCTTAATTTTAAGCATACTCCAATGCTTTGCTGTTCTTGGTCACATAAATGTGGAAGGTAGGAAGGTTATTAGTCCACAATACATTACCATCATCTGATTTTAAATTTTTAAATATGTTTTTATTCTGTAGTTAATAATGAATATGTAAATTTCTCAATGCACATTATTTCTGATGTTGAATAGTTTTAGTTATCTGTACTAAAGGCACAGATATTATTTTGAAGTTCAAATGAAATGTGAAAAAAAATTATTTTCCATTTTATCCTATCTTGAATAGACTATAATAAACCAGTAGCTATCTACCAGTATATGTAGACTGTATACACACAAACAAAACAATCTGGCATATAAATTTTTACCCATAATAAAATGAAAGTGAATTATATTTTGACCCAAGTAACATGATAACCTAACAAAGCAAAACCATACTCTCTTTCATCATTAGCATTTTGTTTTCATTTAGCCATCTTCATCGATTGGATAACAATGGATACCTGAATAATATTTGATGGTTGCACTCACTGGATAACAAATCACATTATTTTTTTTGAGGGGAGCACACCTAAATCCTGTGGGTGAAATCAAGCCCTTGCTACACTCAAAGGGAAAGACAAATTTACTCTGGTCTGACCTAGAATTATTTGAAATCTTTATATTCTTGAAATGTATCATTTTGTAACTCCTGATGTATTAAATAGAAACATGAATGGATATATTAGCAGGAAAGGATATGTGAATTTACATTGGCATGTGATAGTACATTTATTATTAATGGAAATTCTGCCCATTGTTTACAATGCTGACTTCCTGCTTCCTTACAAGTAGGAAAAAGAATGTCCTCCATCATCCAACCAAAATATAGTAGGACTCAGTTTTCATTGCCCAAGTAGCTGAAGACTTAATATTCAGATGACAGAATAATGTGTCCGAAATAAATATTTGGCTATCTTTGTACAAACTGTGAGAAGTAATGAAGAGATATTATCAGTGTACTTGCTTCCTAATTTTCAGAAGGGGCATTTTTGTTTTTTTTTTTTAAAGCGTTTGATCACTATAAACATTCACTTGCAAAGGACAATCAAGCCATTTGCTAAATACTTAAGGTTTTCCACCTTTTCAAATGATTTATAATAATAAGAAAAAAATCTTTAAATTTTACTTTTTTTGTTCTTCTTTTTTTTTTTTTTTTTTGGCTCCAGTATCGTTGGTCCTGCTTAACAATAGCTACAAGTTAATAAAATACAATTAAAGACCAGATTGTAACATTGTAGATACAATGTCTACTTGTGAATGATTAGTATAAAGAGCATTAATGAGCAGGACAGAATTCCTACACTGTCAATGTACATAACAAACAGTAAAACCCAAGGCACAGCCATCTTCAGAGCTAAGGTAGAGGCTGCCCAGTACTGTGGGATGCCGTCCTAGAGGCAATTTGAAACAAGGCTGAACAATTCATCTGGAATCCAGACTATTTTTAAGAAAAACCTTCAGTACTCTGGGACAGAAGGGGTAATTACTGTGAGAGTGATAGGGGCTGATGAGACCAATATTATAGTATATCTAGTATACAGTATATATATATATATACTATACATATACTATATATATATATATAGTATATCTACCTTGGCTGTTGTGATAAATGCTGATTTTATACTGTAATTTTTTTCTCCTGCTGTAAGTTTTTTCCATTAAAATATTTCATATATTCTGTGTGTCAAAATGATCAATAAATGAAGTTGATATAAGACATCTGTACTAAGGTGGAAAAAATACCACATAGTTTTAAGAGGAGATTCATCACCCACAGAAAATGTAAATTAATATTTTTGCTAAGTATTTAGAATAAATTTTACTAGGTCTGGAATAATGCTGCATCCAGATTTATAACGAAAATGAAACAAAACAATACCTCAACTACTTTAAAACACTGAAATTAGTACTAACTACAATGCCAATAGAGTTGGTCTTGTTTTAAACTGTGCCTATTTTAAAGGGTAAAAATTAATAGTTATTCATGAGACATGCTCATTTTCTCACGTTTGCTACAAATATCAGCCTGTGACTGAATAATATAAAACTACTTTTGTTTTCAGTATTCTCTAAATTCACATTATAGTTTCACAAATTATTTTTAGCATAAGAGAAATCAAATTCCAATCTCCTAATATTCTGTTTTATTGGCAGTGTAAAAGTAGGACCTAGCATTTTTCACATGGTTTCCCCTTTAGTGTAGGACATGCAAAATACACACTGATTTAAACGATGCATGTAGTTTTGAAATTTCATAACTTTAAAAACATTGCCTCTGTGTATATGAATTATATTAACTGGCTACATTTTGTTGAGCTTTATCGTATCAATTAATGATCCTTTTCATGAGTTCTTAAGTCTTATTTTACTATAAAGTTTGAAATCAGAAATCACTGTGACAAGTTAATGACCTTGTGTTTAATGTTTAAACTAGGACGTTACTTAGGTCACAGCATGACTGAAAACAAAAATCTTTTTATATACTTCCTCCCTTTTGGTGCACACAGCCTTCCCCATTCTGCGGCTCCGTGGGTGTCAGCTGGTCCTTGGCAGTAGAAGACATGTTCTTGCATTCTCGGACTCCATGGTTGTCACCTATAGTGAACAGTTAATAAAGTGCAACAGCGCTGAGTTCTTCACTAGTTTTTCCAAATTTGTTGATATCCTGTCCTGACAGGCTTGCAATTTCACTCATTAGTTATAGAGTAAAAAAGAAAAAATGAATCCTTTCAAGCCCTACAAATGCCAGTTTGTGGATCAAAGCTAACTTTTCTGGCTCCTAGTCCCCCTCACAAAATTCCTGATTTGTGTATGTATGAATGA
Source organism: Crypturellus tataupa (assembly GCA_034781795.1). NCBI lineage: Eukaryota > Metazoa > Chordata > Aves > Tinamiformes > Tinamidae > Crypturellus > Crypturellus tataupa. The sequence goes on from JAWLRI010000002.1 coordinate 1,451,418, forward strand.
ACACAAAATGGGAAGACATAAAATTGAACAAGAGGAGTTAACCCTTTGCTTTCAAATAGACCAAAAAAAGAAGAAAAAAATAGAACAGCTGAGAAGTTAGGGTCAGATCAACAATCCATGGTATCAGTCCTGCTAATTCTAAAATTTTATCTGCATGCATACTTTAATTCTAAATATAATGAAATGCTTAAAAATATTTGTGTATACAGGAATAATTGGGATGACCAGAGCTTTTTATCTCCCTGATATCTGAATTTCTGAATTTTCCAAGAATGCTATGGGTTTAAAATGAGCTCGTTCACCAGTTGTCTTTTTTTTTTCCTAGTTATGATTCCAAACAGTGCCCTAGTGACACAGTATCCCATAAAGATTCTGCTGTGTTTATTAGCTTTGGCTTGTGCTGTTGAAACTTGGATGCTATCGTCTCCCGTACGCTCCGAGCCGTAGCTGTTAGCTGCTGACCCTTGGCAGGGAGCACGTGGTGGTGCGAGAGGCAGCGCTGAAGCCCCTGCGAGTCCCCTCATTGAATCCGTGTGAATGGAGGATGTAGGCAAAGGGGTCTGCATAGCATCACTTCTGAGAAATCACCTCCTCCCACGCTTTCCGAGCCGGAGCACAAATGAGGGGGATGCTCCAGTCACACCGATTTCTACACGTCAATGCCTTTTCCTTTGCCATTGCTGACTAGCTCCTTTTTGATCTCCGTGCATTTTACTTGCAATCTAATATGTCACATAATATTAACAGAGATAATTAACTGAGGAGTTGATCCTGCTCCCATTCAAGTCAAGAGGAATTTGGCTTTGAGTGAAAAGGGGAGGGATAAGACTAGGTAGGGTCAAAGGTCGCCCAGTTTAAAGAAATTTATCTAGGTTCACTTTAAAAACCACATAAATCTTCCTCTCTTTGCATTGGGGATAGACAGCTACAGGAAGTAAAAAGCGTGGCAAAAGATTTACAGACAGCTTGTCATTTGGAAGCAGATTTCCGAAGAAGGCAAGTACTCCCACTTCGAGATTTTAAGGTTTGGCTTGTACCTATCACGTGCTGTTTAGTATCCCTGCTGCAGGGTGAGGAAGGGAAAGGCAGCAGCCTGCATTCAGACTGAGCTAACTGCAAGCTTGCAAAATTTGGAGGTGCCCAGCAGACTATGTGGAGACCCCGTTGTGCTGCATATTGCAACATAACACATCGTGACATCGTATATGAGATGCACGTTCATCATGTGGCCAAAATACAGGTGCTGCAGGCCACATGGCAAAGGTATGCCTGAATTTCGGAGTGATTATTGTGACATATATTCCCACCACTGCACCAGGGTGGATGCTCATGCCACTCCAGTCGTGCAAGTGAACTGTCACCCACTGGGCAGGGGGCTCTTTTTTATCATATGATGGATGTACACATGGCCACATTAAGATGAGAACAGACCATGAAACCACCCACCAAAAAATCCACTAGCAGGGAGTGTACTTCCAAAAGCATTTCCTTTCTTATCACCGACAACTCTCCAAATTGCATGATCTATCAAGGATGAAGTCATTTTTCTTTCAAAATGTTCATCATATTTTGCCATTGTCTGTACTATCCTTCCAAAAAACAGCAACAGCAGAGATAGAGCCTATGGCTGTGAACACCGAGGCACTTTGGCTATTGAACTCTGTTTAGTGTGCAGTATTTGGCATTTAAAAAACCTTTTGGCATTTATTCATTGCAAAAACATAGACACTTCAGAATAGAAGTTAGAAAATATGATAAAAGATCTTCTTTTATGCCACAGGCTGAATTTTGTTCAATTTACATGTATTTAATGTTTTATTTAATAGCTGTGACTAAAATAATAATACAGAATAACTATAGAAGATGAAAATAAATTTTGTCAGGTAGCTGTCCAGGGATACCCTCTTAGAAAGCAACAAAAACTATCAGTTTACTGTGACTTTAATGTTTGTGTGATTAGGAAATGGCTACCGTAATTTTATAGATTTAAGTTTGGTTTTAGAACTTCACAACAGTGCACTCCGTTCCTTTGTACTGCTCCCCTGTTTGCACAAACTGTATTTATGTCCGTGGGCATGCGGTAGCTCTGGTGGTCAAGGAACTGTGGAAACTGCTGCTGTCTGTGAAATTTTTCTTCAGAATTTCTTGGCACTTAGAAAAAAGTTTCAACCTTGCCACATGTTTTCAAGGCTACTGTAAGAAGTATGTACTGATACTGTCCTAAGTCTGCCAGAGGAAGATGCTGATTAGTGTGAAATGGGAATGTTTCCTTTTGAGTGGGAGTGATGCAGAGGGAGGAGGGAGCTAAGGGTCATGGTTTAACACTAAAATGGCTGCCAAACTCACAGTGGCAAGTGCTAAGAAGCTCCTGGGTGGACATATATCTTTCTTTTTCTGCCAGGACATGTATGATACTATTCCACTGTCTTGTCTTTAGCCCTGTGGGAAGATGGGATGTTTCCTCTTTCTGATTTAACTGGGATTCCCTTTCCTGGAAATATTTTAAATTCTTTCTAAAGGAAATATTAGGCAATACGAAAATAGAAGAGAGAAGAAGACGCTTGCACACGCTGTTTCATCATTTTCTACCACTACTCTTATTTGCTGACAGAAAGGTCAGCTGTGTGTGGGAGGGAAAATACAAAACCCCAGCCCAAACAGAAAAAGAAAATGTTTTTGCAAATAAAAATACATACGAAGACATACAATGCTTTTTCATTTTGAAAAAAATAATTGTCAACAAACAGTTATGAAGAAAAAAACTCATCTTCTTTATCCCAAATCCACTAGGTTCAACTTTTAGCCAGTAGCAACATAATCCAAAACAGCAGCTGCTGCCACTATCTGAATCTAGCATTCAAAATGCTAAAAACACCTCTTTTGCTTGTCCAAAGGGTTTTGGAGTTTCTGTCTCATGGACATACCTATTGGAGCTGGAGTAAGGAAAACTGATCTCATGGCAAACCTGACAGCAGGGAAGAGTCTCCGGTGCAAAGGAAGCACCACCGATCTGCAAGGCAATGCCCAAGGTCTGACTTTTGACTTGTCTTGACTTTACTTGAAAAAAATTGTCTGCTTCAGTTTCTAGGATGCGGCATGTGAAATTTCATAATCTAAACTACATGTTACACTTGTTTCTCTAATTTCTTAACTTACTTTCTGCTTCCTTGTTTTCCTTCCTTGGGCCAAATTGTTCCACCAGCTCCAGCTAGGTTTATTTATTTAATTATTTATAACTAAAACGTAAGGTATTTTTCAGCCTGCACTTGCTGAGCAGTGACTCAGACTGCTCATAACATAAATTAATGGAATACATTTCTGTTCCAAAATACTGCTAGACCGTGTTTCTCTCCCCCTCCTCCCAGGACCGTCAAATCATGGGCAGAGGCTCAAACCACAGGTCAGGACTTTGCTTATTGCTATTGTAGCGTTCCTTTCTGCTCAAAATGCAAGGAAAACCTATCCTAAACTTGGGATGTGCTTCAGAAGTAACTGCGCTTTTGGTAAAAACGACTTCCTTCCTCCTCAGCCGAGACCTCACCTGTACAGGCATGGTGAGAGCCTGTGGCAGCGGAAATTTTGCCGGGAAAGAAGACCAGAAGCCTAAACGTGCAGGGGAAAAAAGGAAGAAGTGTCTATCGCACCTTTAATAAACAACAGCACTTTTGTCATTTTCCCTGTGCCCTAAATAGACTGGATTCAGTAGCTTTGAATTCATGACATTCCTTCTCACACTGCTCTCCAGCTCATAATAAGCTAGTAGCTTAGCAGTCTTTTTTTTTTCCCTTTTTTTTTTTTTTCTTTTTTTAAATTGGCTAGGAAGGCAGGCAAGCTTTACAACCAAAACAATCAATTTCAAGCTGCCGAACCCAATCAGGCCAGTTTGAGAGTGACCCTTTAAATTGAGTGTGAAATTGGGAGATGGAGCTCCCCTTTCCTACTCCAGAGCCGGTGGAGAAACCATCACTTCCTTTTGTATGTGGGTGCATTAATAGTTGTGCTGTTCTTGCAGACATTATGTGCTAACAAAACTATGTGTGCCTGGTTCTGTAGCAGGTTACAGGGGAAAAACAAAGCGAAGGCCATCTGGCTCCACGAGTTTGTATGTATAATGTCCAGATACTAATGCTTAATGCACTTGTAAATGTAAGTTGTCTCTCTCTCAGGGTCTGATTTTAATTTGGGTAATATTCCCGTTAATAATAACATCTAATTACAACATCCATTAAAAGTTAGTAACATTAATTTAACAGGGAGAAAATCTAATAGAGTTCTTAGAACGGTATTGGCATTTTTCCATTAAATTAATGTTACAAACTTTTAAAAGGATGTCTTAAATAGGCATCGTTAGTGGTGGGAATATTAAACAAATTAAACTCAGGCCTTTAATATGAGGTGGGAGCCTATTTATGAATCCAAGCAAAGGTGTCTGCTATGCCTTTCAACCCATTTAAAATGTTCAACAGGAAGCATAAGGTTGTGCAAAATTCACAGTACCTAAGTTCCCTGTAGTAAATGTTCAAGTGAATGACTTTTATTTTTTTTTACAGTATCTCTTTTGCTGGCCGTGTGGTCCACACATTCCTCGCTAGGCTGCTGCTGCTGTTTTTCTTTTCAACAGTAATGCCCTTCTAGGCTATTAACCTTCCTCTGCTTGGTTATTATTGCTTTTGCTTACAGAGTGTGTCAGGGAAGCCAAATGCTGGAGCGTTACCCCAAATGTGACACAAACATCTTCAGTTTTGAAACAAACACACAAGTTTGACCAAGGAGAGACAAATTGTAGCAGGGATGCATAGGTTTTTACAAGCATGACCTAAGCTAAATCTATGTCTCATCTACCATAAAATAGTATATACTTTTTAAACATTGGCCTGCTTGAACAGCCCAACCAAATTGTTAAGAAATTAATTTTTTAAGGACGATTCTTGGTTTACAGGCTGACTACAGACAGGGCTTTTTCTAACATAAACACTGGATTACACAGACTATTTTCTCCTTGGGGTGAGGATGAAAGGAAGAGCTGCATATGACAGAAGTTAGTCAGATGCTTAATGTAATACTCAGAGAGGGTCAGCAAGAGACTCTGTGTTGTGCCCTGCGTACAGTGCAAGTTTCTAACTCGGTCTGTTAGACACTTCAAGACAAATAAAACAAGATTTAATAAAGTGGCAGCACGGGTGAAACGGGAAGAAAGCAGAGCGGTGAGGACAGACTGGCAACAAGCTTTAATAATGCATGACCTCAATTTTTTTAACCACCGCTTTGCTGTTCCCAAGGTTTTCTAAGCTAACAGCAGAAAATACATGGTGTTCAGGGTACCCAGAAGACAGATCAGGATAGCACCGTGACGCAACCAGCTAACGTTGGCATTCACTGAGCTTACTCAGCCTTGCCGACTATATTCTGCAGGGAGCTTATTACATCCCTATTTAGAGAGGTCTGATCGGCTGCAAGTAATGAAACGCACATGGATTCGAGTTTACAAATCATCAGGACTCACCGCATTGCTCACTGGGCAAAACACGATCTGTGCCATCCAGATTTCAACCTATGAGTTGTGCAGCTATTTATGACGTGTAATTGTTGGACAGACCACACCAAGCTGTCTCCTGTTTGGGCATCGGAAACATTTTAACATGTTAAATTAACACATGCAGCTAATGAAGAGCATATGAAGAGCAGAATAGGAAATAAGGAAACCTTCCCTGTTAGTTATCAGTCGTCCCTCTAAGCTGGCATGGGCAGGAGGGCATAATCCATCCCCAGTGCTGGGGTTATGGACCGCGGAGCCAGCACATGAAGTTGCCTGTGCTAATTTCAAGGGTCTTCAAGGATCATTAATGCTATGAAATTGTGTATCTGCATTCTCTTTTCTGGTCATTTCCTGCCAGTCCAAGCAGGATCTCTTGGCCTGCATACGGCTGGCACACAGGACAGACTTGGGGGCCCTCAGGTGCTTCTCACCTGGACACCTGGTGCCTTACAGAGCAGACAGATACACCTCTGCGTTACCATTCTGAACACAGAAAAAAAAAGAAAGAAAGAAAGAAAGAAAACAGCAGCAGCCACCTAACCCTGTTGACTCTTGACTCCAGTGTTTATTAATAATAAATACTTGGAGGTAGGAGAGGTGTCTGGGATTCGAATGGCTATTCCCATGAGCCAAAAGTTATTCACATCTCAAACTGCAACAGTGCTTCACAAGTCTTATCAAAAAAAAAAAAAAAAAGAAAAAAAAAGAAAAAAAAAGGAAAATCAGTATGTTATTTAAGGAGTAGTGAATGTTACTTTGCTAAATATTAATGCTAAATTATTAATGATAACAGCTAGGAAAAAGAATAGTAACTAAAAAACAAGAGGCCCTAAAAATATTTGTAAATCAAAATACAAGATGTGATATCTACTGAGCTTATAAATGATTTTTAAAATCCTTTGGTATCTACTTAGTTACACTTTGAGCTGAGATGCAAAAAGAGGGTTTACATTACCCAAATTCTTAAACACTTTAGTGTCCAAGTAGTTTAGTGATACTGTTTGAAAGAGGAATAAAGCCTAGTATGCCATTAAGAAGATTGGTTTTCCTCTTTTGTTCTCCAGTAGGCTGCTGTTTCTTGGGAATATACACAGCTATTTGTGCCACCATATAGTCAGAAGTATAAGCAGTAATAATATAACATAATTTATAACAAGTACAATACCACAAAAAGAATGTGGAAGTTTATGTCTCTTAAAGCAAGTACATTATTATTGTAGTGATATTAGAACAAAGTTATTAACAGTGTTAAGATTGTTTTTTAAACATGAACATTTTGCCTCTGTGTTTTCTCCTGATATTCTCCAATATATTTTTCTTAAAATATATTAGTAAAACTAAATCATCAGATGATATTTATACCAGTAATTTTAAGTATTTAAAATGAAAAAAAAAAAGAAAAACAGAATCACAACAAGGGTTGTTGTTTGCTTTTGCATTGCGCCCTGTTAAATGCAGATATTAACTACAAATGTTTCAGCACGGGATACTTCTATGTGCATGTTAACCCACTCTTACATAAGGATCACCATGCCTATGAGACATAAAGAATAACACACATAATCCGTAAGAGCAACCAGTAAGCAAGCAACTATATTGTTTCCCTTAATGCAGTCTTTTTTTTCCCGCAGCAAAGTAAAGGCATTCTTACGACACCTCCACAACAGGGATTGGTTCAATCAATAGGGATAAGCTACTGTTAATTAGTCTGATCTACTTTAATAACTTTATTCAGGAGGAATGGGAGGGGGGCAGGGGAAACTTTTCCCTGCTGTCAGTATTATATACCCTGTAGAGGGGCCTTATATCAGCAGTTGGGCGGGAGGAAGCCATGTGGAAGCGTTTCTGCATTGTTCCCACGAGCATTCCTCTCCTCATTTGCATTAGACTAGTAGGGAGTCGACGCGGGTTCGGATCCATACCTGTAAATCTTCTGCTATAAGATGAAAGTGCTGAAGTGCTGCTCTCAGACAGACTCGCTTCCTCCCCAGGTTGAACAAAGCAGGTCTCTAATGCAAATTAGATTAGCTGTAGTGCTTGGGGGGGGGGATTTTTAATTTTTTTTAGGGGGGGAGAGTGTTTTTAAAGGGGAAATTTGTCTTATGGAAAATTACCCATCAACCTCCACTCTATACCTAAAGACTTCAGCCCACCCCATCCATTTTGAAAAACAAACAAACAAACAAAAAAAAAAAACAAGGCAGGAGCTCAACCAAGTCAGCATTCCACAACAATGCCAATTAGATAAAGAAATGGTTTCAAATGGTAAATTCTCCAACAGTGAAACTCCATGCCCTTTTGATTTTAGTAGGATTATTCACATTTATTTCAAGTATGGTCCTGGCCCAAAATGTTTTCTTGTTAAGAAAGTTTTTAGTTTATATGGCTGGATTTATACCTATTCCTCAGAAATTGACAGAGTCAGATCAAATCAATCATTCTCTCTGTTTCTTGTGGTGCTATCTCCATACGTGTATGTGCATTTTCTATCTCTCCATCTATCTATAATTATACAACTAGCGCTTGGCTGGGAGGGCAATAGCAGTAAACTATTGTTCAAAGGAGATTGCAAATTGCTTGGAGCGGGGAACTGTCTTCTTAATTAGTCTGGAAAACATCACACACACTTATGGCACTATAGGAATAATAAATAATAATAAAAATAGTTCCTGAAAGTGGGTTCCTACTGCCCAAAGGCAAAGGCTGGGCAGCTGTTGCAAAGATGATGGTTCCCAGCAGTAAATATGAGTGGATAAAGCAGCGGTTCCAGGAAGGATCCTGTCAAGCAGCAGATTCTTTCTAAACCTGATACCTGACACTGCATCTATTTCAGGTATATTAACTGGAGATATTTTCTCTGATAGGGTATAGAGTTCACCCTGCTTTTAAATGACAAGGTAAAAAGTGAGAGGTAATAAGGTAACTTCACAGACTGAGCAGAACCAAGCAGCCCGCTGCAGGAGTGTCCTTGGGCTGACCTTTATAGCGAATTTTTTTTTACAGGGAGGACGAGCGCAAAGGCAATCCAGTGAGCCCGTTCTTAAGGCCTAGCAATACAGTGACAGCCTTTGGAAACAGCCGTGCAAGGAGACTGACAGATTCATCAGGTACGGTGTGGCCCTGCTGCAGGTCTGCCTCGCTGAAATTGTTTAAGCTTTTTTACAGCTGCTTAACCTAGGGAAGAAAGGGAGGGGGCAGAGAGAGGCTGGGAATTTTGCTATCGGAGAATGCAACACTCTGCTCTCCCATGAGAATACTCCTAGAGTCCGATCTGTTTAGTAATGCAAGAGATAGCTTGCCTATTAAGGCCAAACAAAGGGTATAGAAAAAAAATAACCTGCCTGAATACAGCTTATTTGGTGGAATTTACACATTTCTGTAAATGAATTAAATTGCTAGATACTGAGGTGATGTATCTCAGCAAAACTCATTCACTGGAAACCAGCAACAAACATAAACTTAAAGCCAAAACCCTGCAGTCCTTATTTAGTGATTATGCAAGCTCCCAGCAACTTAAATGCAAGTTTTGCTTGAGTAAAGGTCGTTAGATTTTGTTCATGATGATATGTTAAAGTCTGTGTACAAATATATCTTCACAGTTCCTCTTCTTTTCCTCTTTGCATCTAAAAATATTCCATGGACATTTTTAATAGCTCATTTTATTTTTTAACGGAGACAAAATCACGTAGGATGCTTACCTTAGACTGTTGCATCTGCTCCTGAAAACCTGGATATTTTAGATGAAGCTCTAGTTCCGTAGCTTTCAATAGCAAAGATTTTCTTAGCTTAAGGAAGGGCCTTGAGTTCACTCTTATATCTGAAGCATATCAGATAACGAAACTCTGAGGCGATCAAAGTAGAAGTTGCAGATAACTTTGCTGTTTGTTTGATGCCATGAGCCTCTGATGCTGCTGATGGGCACAAAACAACAATTTTAGACTGTTTTCAGGTAAACACCTCAAAACCCTCCTAGATTACTGTCTGCATTGCCTTTTGACAGAGGGCATTACACTACACTCCCTAGGTGTGGGCTCCGATCCATCTGGGATATAGACAAATCACAGAACATTTTTATGGTTTCACATTTTACCTGCAACAACCGTAAGTCGGACCCAGCTGAGCGTCCACTTGTCTCGCTCTGCTGACAAGATTCGCTCTCCTCACTTCATTTCTGAAAGGTACCATGACAGCTATCAGTAACCAAGCTCCTGGTGTGCACATTACTACAAAGTGGAGCCAGGCCAGGCACAATATTGTGCTGTAATCCCCTCAGGATGGTAGCAATTATATTGATTTTTTTCCCCAGTTTATAGGAAATACACTGCCTTTATGGCAACTAAGTGTACCTCTTGAGAGCAAATACAAGTTCCCTGTCTTGAGTCAGGACATCCTCGCTAGCAGTACCAGCGAGCTGCAAGGACTTTCAAGGACACATCCTAATGCACTTTTCAACAGTTTAGTATTTCTTCTTCTGTGTCTTAATTGCTGCAGATGCTTGCACAAGTCAAAAGGTTTGAAAAATTGAGGAGGCACAGAAGACATATATATATCTTCAATAGTTGTTCTCCTGCGAGATGTAACCTTAAATTTATTCTTTGTGCTTTCTTCTATTTATTTATTAGAAAGTATTAAAATCAAAACCAAGAGGATGTCTACTGCATTGAAAGAAATCAGAGGCAATTTCAATTGGCTGCACATTAACAGTTGTATTAACCTAGCTGAAAATGAAAAAGAAGGCATACAAGTGGCTGGCCATGGAGGACTGGGACAAAGATACAACTTCTTAAATTATGACTCTTGATAGCAGAAAAAAATACTTCATGGAAGATGATTCTTTGGTCAAAAGCACTTTTCAGAGTTAAGCCAGCAGTTTGTATATATTGTAAAGCAAAAATCACGAAGCTGCAAAACTCCTGAATAATGTGAGAAGTTACGAGTAAAAATTCCAAACCCCTCTATGAGGCATGTTATTTGTTCAAGCTGCTATAAACTGAATTATAATACTGAAATCTGGATCAACAGTAGCTGTACCAACATATAGCTCAAACATTAATTAATACAGTTATCATGCTTATTATTTTGACTGTAGCTTTTTTTCTGTGTAGAAAACACGAATTGTTTATCCTTTCCAATATTAAGAAACCAAGAAAGCATTGTCAATCTCACTGTCATTGTTAAGAGATCATTTCTGACAGCAGCTTCTATGTGATATTTTAACAGGTAAATGATTGGCAATAAATTAGTTTTTGTGGAGGAAAAAAAAAATAAAGCCGAAAAACTATAATATATCCTAACTAAAGCCATAGAAGTGTAATAAATACACCATATTGCTGGTAAAGAGAAGAAGCAAGCAGCTGATTGGAGAATGATTTTCTTGTTTGCTGCTTTAATATTTAAAAACGTATTTCTAAATTAAGCATGTTGAATGATAGAGGTTAAAATTCAGGTCATCACTGAGCTAGAACTGCAGATCATAAATCATAAGAAGTTACAGATAAACCAAGATGTTTGGCATCCGTGTTGTGAAATTCAGTATATTCAATGTTCTTTGAAAGGATAACTCTTGCTCTGTCTGGAGAGAAAGAAAGAGAATAGGGAAGCAATAGCAAGCTCCTGAACTAGTATTAGAAAGCAATGCCATGGATGTGAAGAAATGCTAAATGTGAGCTACACTGTACCAATGCTTTATACTCAGTGATTGCTAAATTTTCTTTTCTGCACAGTCAGATTGTCACTCACTTGTTGAAAATCAAGAATATATGTAAATACTTGGCCCATTGTTATCATGTTGAAGACAGTGCTCCCTCTCCTCCTACAAATGCTGCACATTTTAAATGAAAAGGCATGATTCCAGACTTTAATGCTTTGTCTTTCAAAAGAAAAGAAATACAGATTAAATACAGATTTCATAATTCAGAAAAATACTTCTTATCTTTTATACTGGAAGCTATATACTGTTTGCATTATTGTACTTTTAGGTAACACTCCTCAGGTCCACCATCTCTAAAGCTGAAGAGAAGATACTGAGTCAAACACCTCAGCCAACTGAGACTGGCTTTTGCAAGAAATAATACTGAACATGGTCAGTTTGGCAACAATCATTAGAATTTCCCTTCTTTTATATATGTGTATAGACTGAAGTGTTCTGATGAAAGGTCTCAGAAAGGTCATTGAGGGCAAGGGATGATATAAACAGTCATCTAAGAGCATGACAAATCAATCATAATTAACACTCAGAGTTACTTCCTGCATATAAAACCCCTGGAGGGAAAGGTCATTGGAAAGGATCACCAGACAATGTGCAGATATGAGAGCAAAAATGTTTCCTCACTCCAGGCCTCCCTCTAGGTTGGTCAGTTCCTGCTCTCATTTTCAGCACCATCCAATGCTAGAGCGGCTTGGGGTGCAGTTGGGAAGGGAGTGGAGCAGTACAAATGGGAAACTGCACAACCAAAGAACTGCGAGAACCTTAGTATTTCTGTCATGTCAAAACATATGCCGAATATTCTGTGCACTTATCATGGAGACAAGGAAACAGCCATGTAAAATCCTGTTCCTCTTTCTCACAATCTATTGACAATCTGTTTCAAGAAATGACGGACACTAAAGGTATCATAGGAAGCATAGATCTCCACAAGGAGCTACACAGCACAGAGAACCTTAGGCTTTGATTCTAGGAGGCATGAATACAGATGGGAAGCTGAATTCTTAGTGCACTCAAGAATCTGGGCTTAGCAACCAAACTCTACCCTTATGTCCTAGCAGAGGTTGCAGTCCTTAGATAAGTCTTTAGACAAGACTCTAGGCCAAAACAGCAGGGAGTATTCTTATGGTTCAATCCCCACTGTTGCAGAAAATAAGAAAAGAATCCACTAATGGTTTGAACATCTAGGGTGGGATAGAGTCTTAACTTGTTAATCCCAAAGAGTTTAGGCCTGAGGTCGAACTGTGAGGCTGCAGTCAACGCACATTCAGAGAATCTGAATTTTCCTCTCCCACATTAGTAAGAGTTATTTAACAAAAGAAGAGGAGGCAGGCAATCCCTTCTCTGTTCTTAGATCCATATCAGCTAGCACAATGCTACAGCATCTTCTGGAATAAGGCTACTGGTGAAATGCTTACTTCTACTTGGGTCTTACGTGACAGAGAAACATGCACCTCCCAAGGATGTCAAGATCCAAAGAGTTTTGGATATTCCCACAGACAGATCCTTCAACATGTCACATGTATTACCGGCATCTTCAAGGCCCATGACAGTCAAACTCGGAGTAATGTAAAGTTTGTGTTTCAAACAATGGGTGCAACCAAAGCACCTGAAATGTAAGAGTGTGAATACACATATGAACTATTATTGCTGGTCGTGAGTGGAGATTTATTACAAGATCAAAAAAACACCAACTTGATCTATTTATTAGATCACATCTGAGATTTCTACATAGATTAGTCATGAGAAAAAGATATAGCACAGACAGTGCAATTGAGATGATACTTTGAAACTTGTACATGATGATACATGATACATCATTTATTTAAATCTCCTCCTTCTAGAGGACAAATTCTTTTGTTTCTGAAAATAAACAGTTAAACCCATAACATACAATAAATGATGTGCTAGTATAGCTATAGACAGAAATCCAAGCTCCTACTGTGGTAGGTATCCGCCATATGTATAGTAATATTTAGTCTCTTCCTACTACATCTAACAGTCCAAACTATTTAAATGCTAGTAACCTATCTGGTAGGCAGAACACCTGAGCATGAAACATTGCCTAGATCTTCATGAAACTAGGATAAGAGGAAACGGCCTCAACTTGCGCCAAGGAAGGTTCAAGTTAGATATTAGGAAAGATTTCTACATGGAAAGAGTGCTGACGCATTGGAACAGGCTGCCCAGTGAAGTGGTTGGTGGAGTCACCATCTCTGGCAGTGTGCAGAAAATATGTACATGAGGCACTTAGGGACATGGTTTGAGAGGAATGGTGTTGAAGGACTTATAGTTGGAGTAGATCTAGAAGGTCTCTTCCAACCATAGTGATTCTGTGATTCACTCTCCTCAAGTCAAACCTTCCCTTGTTTCACGTCGCCCAGGATGCAAATCTAAGAGGTGGTTATAAAATGCATGCTTGTCCTTTAATAGAGGCATCAGGACTGGTGGTTTTCACCTTCACTAGTAGAAAAGTAGCTATGTAAATAGTTGGGAGTATCTCTACTGCAGCAGAAGATAATCATTGAGCCAGTGGAAAGTTAGTTTCTTCTTCACTAGTCTATTGCAAAGATGCAAGAACCTTATTCCACAACCGTGATTTTCCACAGGCTAATGTAATATCTCATCTAGAAAGATCATAGCCTGAAGCAAGGTATTTTGCTTCAGCAAAATTTGCCCTGAACACAATTTGCTTTAAATACCTTGTAGCAACAATGCAGGATAGATGTTAAAAAAGAAAAAGTGTACAACAAAAAAATAATGTTCTTATAACAGCAGTTATCATACTATATGCTTTTGATTCTTCTGGTAGTTCATTTTACATTGAACTCTGGCAGGAGTTTTACACTGAACTCAGTGATCACACTAAGTGTATTTTACAAATCAAGCCTAGCTCTACTTAGATTCTAAACAAAAATGCATTTACTATGTAGCAAACCCAATGCTTGCATAACCAATTTAAATGCAATTTAAATACTATTATGGGGGTGAAGCATAATTAATTTTAAAATCATATTTAAGTGTTTTTTAGTTTGTGATCTCCTGCCTCATTTAACGTGAAGAGAACATCACTAAATCATTTACTTTGCACATACAGGAGGCTTACTTTCTGCTCAAGTGTTTAGCATTTTTATTCCTTTTTGTTTTTTTTTTTAAACCAGAAGATTTTCCACTGTTGCCGTGATTACATCGTAAACTGTTTAAAAGCCTCTGTTCACAAAAGAATCTTGCAGGAATGCTGAAGCTCTGACTCACTTCCATTTAGCAGCTTTGTCAAATTTCTCTAGCTTGAAACATGATGAAACAAATTAGTGACAAACATTCAGTGTTCTGCTCTTATAAGGCCTATAAACATTTTGGTTTTGTAGAGATAATAGCAAATCTCAGGCATCTGAAATAAATCCAGCCAGCCAGTTTAAACGAGGAGATTTTCCAGCGATGAAAAGATCACGATACGCAATAGCCTCAGGTATGGGATAGTGTAGCACTATAAACAAAACTACATAAATGGAATGAGCAAATATGAACAAATATGAGTTGAAAGGTTAAAACTACAGGGAAGAAACCTTAGATAACATGTTTTGGGCAGTGCATACCATACTCACCAGCACAGTGAACCACCAAATATGTAAAGCCTTGATGCAAAGCACAATAAGCATGTATTCAATTTGCTATTGAAGCTACTGCTTGGCTGTGTTCAAATGAAAGCACTAAATATTTTGAAGATTTTCTCAGAGCATGATAAGCAGTTTTCTGGGTTAGGTTCACAGGGTAGTCTTTCTCAAAGTATAAAGACAATGGGACAGGTTAAAAAATGAACAATACACATGACTACTAGTTGCAGGCTTTTGTCATGTGGTTCAACTCTCTTCCAAAATTTATCATATAAAATGGTTGTCATTAAAGTCCTCAACAAATATACCAAAGGTTTCAATTTAGTCTTTGGGCGCACTCCTACTGATTTCAATAGAAACAGGATCCCTTTCTTGCTCAACAGCATTCACTATACTCAATGAATTGTGTTATTTACCTTCTGCCCTTAAGAACACAAACAAAATAACACCTACAGATTAGAAATGATACGAAGGGGTTTATCCTGTAGTTCTTGCTATCTTGGCCTATGTTCCCAGCATTTCATTCACTAAGTATGTTTAAACTCTGTTAGTACTTTGGTCAAACTGCCAAGGAAAGCCTTGTTGTTGCAGGAAGTGGTGCTGATGATTCATTAGGCAGCTTTCTTTCCTTTGAGTAGGTCTGAGTGACAGGGCTGCAGAAGTTTGCTATTTTCCAGATGAAATCCAAGTTTAAAGAAGATTCATTCCCAAGGCCCTTATAGCATGCCTCGCAGTGTTAATCCTGGTGTCCTGGCCAAACTCCAGTCAGGATGATTATACTGTGCCTGTTGAAATTCTCTCTGTAGTTTCAATTGGACAGCACACTTCTCCAGTTCCTAAAAATTGCTGCATAATGCCATTAATACATTTTACTTAGAGTGGGTGCATTTCATTGGCTCTGTTTCAGGAGAGCAAATACATGGAGAAGTCCAGAATGACCAGAGAAGTTAAAGAACTTTTTGGAATGCTACTTTAATGGTTGAATACGCAGCATCTTTTTAATGGGCCTCCACATTTATTCAGGCTATGGTTACACATTTGGTTGCAATACTACTTTGCCTTATTTAAGAAATCAGCAGTCACTAGCACTAAGAGATTTTCACTGCTCTGGGCCACACGCTGTGCTACATGGTGAAGTAGATCAGGGTATGTATCTGGTTAAAAAGTGATGCTTTTCTCTTCTGTAGATTGATAGATGGGCAAGGATGACCCCAGCCAACAACTGTGCTTTCACAACACAGAGACAATATGGAGCTAACTGGATGGAGAATGATGGAGAATGCTTAGGGCAGCCTTGCTAAGTAAGAGAAAAAAGAAAGTGCATTTTAACTCTGAGTACACTAGCTAGTGAAAGATAAGGTTAGTGCTCTAATGAAGATACCATGAGAAGCTGTAATCTTGCAGAAAGGACAGTTGATCATTAAGAAAAGTGTTAAAACATTTGCTGTTTTAACTTTTCGGTCTTAGCCTTCTGCATGTTTCTTTTAAAGGTAAAATTACATAAACTCAGTCAATCAGTAATTTTTACACTGATTGGCAACACATAGCACTGGAGCAGCGACAAGGCTGATTTCTCATCTTTTGCCACCAGGCTCCCTACCTCATACCCTATTCCAGAGGAAACAACTAACCTAGTAAGTTTCATAATTAAACTGATGGTGGCCTGGATGCCTGCAACATCACAGAATTTGAACAGATAATCCAGAAAGTCTCTAGTCTTGTGTTTGAAGGCAAAAAATCTTCATCTCTGCTTCCACAGTTGGGTTGCCAAGAATCGTGTTGTTGGATACCCAGGAAATCACAGTGACTGGTGTGATGTGAGCTTTCACGCACCAGCTAGAGAACACATTTCTCAGAGGCCTCTGACCCGTCACAGGGCGTCAGAAATGACAGTCAGGAGCACCTAGTCCCTAAATAACTTCCCCAAGCTGATACTCCATATAAAACCCTACTAAGGAATCAACAATGAGATACTTTACTCCTAAAAAAGCCCCTTTTTTTATCTCCCAGGTAACTAGTTAGCACTCGTTGCCATTTCAGACCTGGGCTAAATTCAAATCAATAATTAAGATAAGAAATGAGAACATATACAAAACCAACAGGAACATCTTTACTGTTTGTATCAAGTCAGTGGCTTGAAGTTCAACACAACAAACACATGAGCATTTTCATTTGCAAGTCATCATATGGTTTGGGCCTTTGGACCCCGATTATCTAAAAGACATTTTTTTTTTTTTTTTTTTTAACAATAGATGTCCACAAATACAAGGTCTAGTTCAAACACAATCCATTATGTTGGACTTCATGACAAGCATAATAAACTCATTTCAGTAACTAGACTTAGAATTTTCTAGCAGCTGAAGGTATCCAGCCTGTAATACTAGAGATTTTTAGGACACCTACAGATGAAATTATTACATCTTCCATGCAGTAGCACACTGACTTGGAGTATTGCCTTAGATTTTTATATCATAAAGCATATTGCTGTCTTTTAGAGTTAGATTTAAATGTTAAATGGTCTCAAGAACTCATCCTGTACTGATTCCTTTTCAGTTCAAGATGGATTATCCAAATTGATCATACCACAAACATACCCATTTAAAAAGTTCAACGTTTATGATACATCATGTCAAGCAAGGTCTTGATTTAATGTGGGTTGATACATCATAAATTAAGAAGTCAAGGAAACAAGCTCCTGAAGGCCAAGGAAAGCATATATTAAAAAAAAACAGTCTCTAGTGGACAAAATATAGCACTTGTCCAAATGGATATGTGTATGTAAATATAATTCAAAAGTAGGAGTAGATGTGTCGGATGCTTTAAGAAAGGACAATTTGGGGACAAGAAAAATAGATATGTAATGATATTATAACTGGAAAGCATTTGCTATGCAGCACTGGACTTTTCAAACCACACAATTCTGTAGACTTGCAGGAAATCTACTTGAGCCAAAATTATTCCAGATACGTGTAAAAGTAACCTTTTAAGAAATATTAGAAAAGGGGAAAGGGACATAAAAGTGAGGAAATCAAACATTAATGAAGCACAGTATTTCAATATTATCTCGGAAACAACAGAGGAATACACTATAATTGGAAGCAATGGGAAAAGTTTCTCAGTCAGAATGCAGAAGAGGCAGAAATCTGAAATGCAAATTTGTTTTCCTGGAGTTCTGTTTGTTTGTTTTTAGCAGTAGCAATATAATAACCACTTGTGGAATAAAATAATATTTTCTGTTTTCCTTTTCTAGCTATCAAGAGTATTAACAAGTACTAATTATAACTAAATAATTTAAAAATTGAGGCACTGCATAAGATTTACCAAAAACCTTTCAAGATCTGGCTAAAATAATCTTATGAACTACTAATATTGACCTGATAAATTCTGAGCCAGTAGGGAACAATTATATGATTTTTTTCATTTTTCTTAAAAACAACAATCCTTAAAAACCTGGAAGAACAAACAAAATACTGAAAAGGATCTAAAGATCATATTTGAAAATTGTAAGCAATTACAGAGATATTCTCTATTCAGATGTGGGTCTCAGATTATAAATGCAAATATTTGATGTAAAACAAGGAGGAAGGGAGGGGTGGAGGATGGAAAACTTTAAATGCAAGCAGGAAGGTGACATTACTTATGTTTTGGCAGGCCATTACCAGAACATTCTGCTAAATCCACTTCAGAAGTAGGCTGATCAATTTGAAAGGGTTCAGAAAACAGTCGTAAAAATGACTTAAGGTCTGGAAAACAAATTCAGGCTATCCGGTGCAGATTTTAAACGACAAAGATGGTTAACTAATAAAATAACCATAATCCTTGTGATGCAAACGGACTCTTGAATCTTACAGCAACTCAGACTGCAAGCCGTTCCCTAAATTAGTATAAAGTTAATTACTGGCACAGAAGTCACTTCTATAATGTGCTGAATATGAGTGGACAGCCTTTGACAGCCAGCTGCAAGGCTCAATGTGGTGTGGGATATAGCTTGCTAAGTCAGATACAGGATCCTACATGAGACAGGGATGAAATTCAGCCATAGCACTACTTGTATTTCCACAAATAACACTACCAATAACGTTAGCATTCTTCACAAAATGAGGCTATTACACAGGAATCCTGTCCTTGCTCTGGTTTGCTTAGGGTTTTGTTAGGGGAAGGGGAGTAGGGGGGAATTTTGTATGCAACATTTGTCTGTTCATTATCTCACATCAATTCTATGTATGTGGGTTAAACACCTATGTACACACACTCTATTGAAAGTAAACTGTTTTCTCTTTCACATACACCATATTAAAATGTATGCGAGAGCGTAGCTTACATAACAGAGGTAACAGTCTATTTATTCTTAGTCATAAGATGAGTTTTAGAAAAAAAGCTTCTGCAAAATTATATAGTGAAACATATGCTATTACTAAAATGCGTTTTTTGTATAAACATATGTTTTTACTCACTGAGATCTAAGAGATTCTCTTCAAACATTAAACAGAAAAATAAAAATTTAGGGATTTTTAAGAACACATGCTTATATGCTAAGTGTATTTATGTGGGAAATCCTTCAGAAAATCCAGATTATTTGTATTTCAATACCAATGCTTGGAAATTTATAGGCAAGAAATTATTCACATCAGAAAGAACATGGTATTTTCACATGATTCTCTTTGTTTCCTTTGTGAATCATCTCCATATCACATGTATTGATCAAGAAAACAGAATTTTGGAAGAGAAGTGGCAATTGCATAGGAAATGCCTGAAAATTTCCTAATTCCCCCCTTATTTTTCTCCTTCAGGCATGGAGGGGCAGGAGAGGGGACCAAGGGAAACTAAGAGGCTTCTATTATTTAATCTGCTCTGTATGAAGTTTTAGAAAGTGATTTTTTCCCCTGTTCTGACTAACTACTGGTTACCTCAGTGCTCTGTTGAGTCAGGTTACAGTGTGGAATACCCATTTCTCAGGAAACCCCCATTCCTCCATCAAAAGGGGCCACTCGCTGAAAATCCCTTCACAGGCTGCTACAAAAGCTTTTCTGCTATTCTTCTTCACAATAATATATATTTTACCCTTGTGAGATGAAAAGACGAAGGAGCTCAAGCTAAGAAAAGTTGACCAGGAGGCTGGTGACAGCAGTCACTTGAGATCCTTTCAGAGATGCTCTCAAGCATAAATATTTAATCTCCTTCGTTCCCCCTAGTGTGAATAATTTTTTTCCCCTTCAAGTATCAAAACAAAGTTATTGAAATGCATATAACCCTGATATTTGATCCATGGCCTCTAAGGGTCAAATACACACTGACCAGGCTCTTAAAGCCTGCAGAACTTTCAGGTGGTCACTTTGCACACACCAACTCATCAATCAAGCAATAATCAGCAGGACAAATGGGGGAAGACGCTGGTACAGACTTCTTAAAAGGCCTGGACAGCTGGTCCACTTCAAGAGTCTCCTTTATAAGTTTCAGCTTTTAGCCCTCTATGTTTTAAAGGGAATTAAATACACTTGTTAGTTCCAATAGTTTATCCCCACATCTATTTGCATTAGCAAACAAAACTGTGTGCTCTTGCCTCAACATCCCTGTTCTAACATTAAGGTCACTTCTCAATTAAGGAGCACCCTGAAAACAATTTAGCAACTGCAGTTTTCATTTAAGGCATTCCCCATATGTCTCATCCCCCTGTCTTTGTAATAATTGATTTAGGAGAAGCTCAGGACAAAGGATGACAAAATTCTTTACCCTAAATAATTTTCCCATCACAGAAACAGATAATGATAAAGCTCATCGAGTTCCCCCCAAACGTAAAAACATAGTTGTATACATATCTTGAACTGGGCTACCACTTATTTGCTTTGGCTGTTGGTCGGTAATGTTGGTAATTAAGCTGGTAGCAATTCTGAGTTGATCACATCTGCTTATCAAGTAATATATAGTGATTATTCTTAGCTTTGCAATAGAACAGGATGAATTCATTGGCAGCATAAAGTATGAAATCATTCTGTCTCTCACCAAGGAACAAGCAAAATTGACAACCTCCTCCACTCCCAGTATGTCATAATTAGAAATTAGAGCTGCATCAAACTGTTCACTACAGCTGTAAACTCTGGCAAAAGAAAAAAACCTTGAAAAATATCTGTCATTTACTTAATAGGCTCCCTATTTACTGTGAGCATGCTGAAATTAAGGATGGGGCTTTGGAGCAGACAGAGAGCATGATATTTTCAAGACTTTCTGGTGGGTTTTGGCTTTAAAAGTCTCTCTCTCTCCTCCTTCTAAAAGGCTTGGAATTCTCCAAAAACAGAAATGAAAACACAGTGGATTCTTCTGTTTCTAACTTTAAGAGCACAAAGTGAAAAAGTATCAGAAAAAAGCAATATGAAAAGAAAAAAAAGTGAAGAATATGTAGAATGGGAGGATTCAAATATATATGCCAGGAAGAGCTTTAAAAGTCAATTTGCTTTTGGAATGAAGTGTTATATTATAGCTGAGTTTTATGTGTAGGGTTTTTTGAAGAAAGCTGGAAGGGAAGGAAAAAAGATTTTGTCCAAAGATATCTGTCTCCAAGTGCTTTCTTTCTGAGTGCCAGAATCAGGCAAAACAACTTAGCAGATACCACATTAAGCAAAAAGCAATAATCTGAAAAAGGAAAAATACTAAGGAGGTGTTCAGGCCATAGAGCTGCCAGCCCAGCTTCTCCCATTGCCACTGGGATCAACACAGAAAGAAGAATCTGCATAGAAAACTGAACTCTGATCACTTTTTAAAAAGTATCCAGTTTCAGTCTATCCCCCTTTAGATTTCCCTCTATAGTCAGAGCGCAGAGACAGACTTCGCCACGGCATGACCTGGAATGCTCTGGGATGGGATAAGCTCCTCTAGGGAGGTATCAACTCCCTGCACTGAGTGTCCGAGGGACTTAGAGGAACCACAAGGCTACCTTCAGCAATTGCAGTTAAGGAGATTAATATATAGTTATAATATTGCCAAAAAGGCCTGAAACACAGGGGCCTTACCTTCCCTCAGTAACTTACAAAGCAGCGAGGGAGATTAGGTATTAGGTCTCAGGCATATTATTCCTTTTTGAGGACGTTCCTAACAGTCATTTGGCCCAGGCTGATAAGCATTCATTCAAAAGAAAACCCCGCTTTGACATGGTTTGCGGATTTCTTGGGCTTGGGACCATTTGCAATAGGCAGACTGCAAAGGCCCAACCTGTTCTGAAAATAAAGTAAGTTTAATAGTAAGGACATAGATTGGTCTTGAACTCTTGTCATAAATGTCAAAGAGTAGATCGGGGCTTATTTAAACGAGGGGATTGAGGCATACATGTAGTCATTGCATCCAAACATGGCTCCCAACAGTCACTTATGACATCAAGAAATACTTTTATGTCACTATTCAAGGATTGTATTTTTTGTTATTATTGTTATTTTTTAATGCTCAGAGAGGCAGCTAGGGAAATCTTAATCCTCATTTTTTTTATAGATCCAAGGTATGTTGAATACCTTTTCATGTAAGGTAAGAGACCTACTAATAGCCTACAGGGATTTTATTTGCTATTTATAAAACAAAAACTTTGTGGTATAGTATCCTAGTGCAAAAAAGTATAAACTGTATTACCAATAATACAACCATCGAGGCAAATTTTTAAGAGAGTGATTTCTTGTAGCGTGCAAGATTTAGTTGGATTAAAGAATATGTAAAGTAGATACGGAAATGTGTGAAGGGCATTAAACTCTTCCCCAGGACAAATATTTATTTCTTTTGTCATCAAGCTGTCATATTCTACTAAGCCTTATGAACGATAAGCAAAAAAACCTGAAGTGTTCACAGAATCTTCAATTTAACAATAAAGGGTATTAACCCATGACTGAGTTTCCCCTGAAGTTAACTGAAATATGCTAACAGCCAGTAAAAGTAGCAAGTGCTTAGCTGGGCCCTATTTCATCTCATTGAACAGGATGTCTAAGAACTTGCTTAGGCAGGGAATGAAGTGACCAGTAATTTGATGACCTGTCATGAGATTGTGGTCACATAAAGCAGTTTTGTCACTGTTTTACTAGCCTTTTCTAGCCAGGGAAGGGGGAAATAGTTTTATAACTTGTACTGAGACTCTTTCACATCATTGTGAACTTTTATGGGGAGGTTAGTCAGAAGTATTTTGAACTTGAGCATAACAAAAAAACGAATATTCTCAGGTGATCTGTAGGAAAGTTTCAACCTTTGAGGTGACAATCTCAAGAACTGCTCCTTCTGTACACGCTAATAGTCCATTTTTTTGTGCAATCATTAACCCATGATCCCTCGAAAGAATATGCAAAAAAAGAAAAAATGCTGTCAGAACAACTAGATAAAACTGATGATCTCAGAGATACAGGATGTGTCAGAAGTATTAAATTAGTGTCACCACCAAGCTGTTTTTAAGGCAAGCCGATAACCCTGGGGCCCAGCTTGGAAACAGGCACCCTGTCAAATGGGAAATGGTAGCAGGGAGCCCTCTTCTCCTGTCAGGTCTGTCACGGATTCTCAGCAACTGCTCTGCTGCTGGCTGACTAGAAAAATAAGGATCCAACACCTGCTGTATATAAGGTTATAAGGTAAAGCTCTATAAGGTGCCATGCTGTGCAAGATGCAGAGAATGCCAAGTGCCAGTTGCTTTACTTCATGTGAGCTAGGAAAGGCCATTAAAAAGAGATGATCCAAAGCACAACGAACCAGGTGGCAAAAATTCAGTATAGCTGGCATTAGCTATGCTGCACAAAACATCAACAGGTTATTTCGGCTGTGTTTCTGGGCCAAATCTTTCAGGGAACAGAGCTTGTCCTCCAAGTCTCATTATTTCCCAGAGTTTTTATTGCTGTGGTCAATTCTGAGACCACACTTAAATACTTACCCTTATCCAACTTAAGCATCTTTCTTGTCATAACAAAGCAAACTGAGAGGGCAGACTGCCCGACGATATTTCATTTGCCCGATTCTAGAACAAAGTACCTCTGAAGACCTCTGAACTCCGGAAGAAGAATAATAAAAAGCAGTATGTAATATGCTTAAAGAAGCATCAAAAGCCATAACTTCGAACTCTGAAAGTTAGCAGAATTCCAGCTCTTATACACACATAAAACGTTTTAGTTAAGGGAACAGAACATGATCCGTAACCATAAATATCAATGACAATACTGTTGTGCCAGTTTATGCAACAAACTTAACAGATGCCACAAACTTAAGAACAGGTTTGATCTTTGTTTGCCACGATACAAGCCATTTTATAGGCCTTCCTCCACCTTGCAGTATTAACTCCCACAGTAATATAGTTTAGGAATATTTGCCTCATGCTCAACTTCAGACCACCTCACCTCTCTCTCTTACTTATCTATTTTTTAAAGTTGTTTCTGGAAAGTTTAGTCTTGAGAATTTCAGTGATGCACAATAAAATTTGCAGCTTATTCAGAAGATGTAAGCATTAAGCAAACTGCTGATTTTTTTTGTTAATATTTTTTCCACATGACTCTCCAGAAACATGCATTTTTCCCTACCCTCCTTGTATGTTTTACTGATCCCACCTTCATTGTCTTCATGGATACAGAAACTGGCTCCGGTGTCAGAAATGCCACTGGGACGACATTTCCTATTAGGCTTTGTTCCCTCCCCACCCCCCAGACTCCAGTTAAATACCCCTCAGTGCTTGGGATTTCCTATTCATCCCCCTTAAAACAAAGCCGGTAAAGTTTCCCCCATCCAACCGTGCGCCCGTTTGGAAGCGGTGGCCGCCACCGGCTCCGGTTTTGTTGCGGATTGAAAGGGGGCATCACAGCTGTACGGCAGCGCGTACGTGTGAAATGGGTTTCACACGCTGCTCAGCTACCAGTGGGGTGGCCGTGTACGATTCAGCCTGCCTCCAGTCAAGAAAAGGAAAAGCCTTCAAAGCCACGCCAGCCATCACCCCTCGCAAACCCCTAAGTACCCCTTTTGACTGCCACTGCTTTGCTGAAAATAACACATTTAGTCATTTGTCATAATTATAAGAGTCCCGATGACATGGAATGCAGGCCCGCCTTTTGACGCTGCCAAGGCTGTTATAATACAGCCAGCGGGGGACTGCTGCTGCGAGCAAATCGCAGCCGCCGTGCCAGCCGAATTCTAGCCGAAAGGTCATACGTGACCTTTGTGAGCAGTTCATCGCAGATGATTGATCTGCGAGCAACAAAACTAATAATTACACAGCTCTTCGTTTCCATTCATCCTGGTAATGTGAAATTTATCCCAGTGTGAAGGATCCAGGTCGCGGAGGAGCAAATTGGTGAGGCAGGAGCAGGCTCAATCCCCACAGGTGCAGCTCCTGCCTTCTTCGACCTACAACCTCTTTAACTTCTCTCTCTCTGCAGGTATTTCCCAAAGACAAATGATCAACCTATTCCTCTGGGCTCATACGCTGCTTTAATATTCCCACCTTGCATATTTTTTTAAATGTAATCTGCAAAACCTCAACGAATCTTAGTCCTGTTTTCCCTCTCCAGCCGTTGCCAGGGAGGTACTTATGAGCTTTCTAACACACTTCTGTGGTGCACAAACCTCTAATATTATTGGAAATATTCACGTAAGCATCTTTTCAAGATGAGAAGCGTACATGCATTTTTTTCTCCTCTCAGTTACCCAGACTCCTGAAGATGTTTGTGCGAAACAAACATTGCTTTCTCACACATGGAAAAGACCTTCTGCCCCCCAAATGAATTTAGAAACCTTAAGAAGTACAAGTGCAGAACTCCTGCAGGGATTTCTGTATTTGCCAGAAAGCCTCAGCAGGAAAACATATGCCCCGTGCTTACACCACTTAAATGTGGACATTTCAGGTTGATAGAAGTTAATACATTATATTGAGGGAGAGGCAAATGAAAACCACATAATTTGGAGTTATCTCTGATCATTTTTTGTCCCAGTAGGCAAAAAAAGGATGTATCAACCAAAGTTTTATTTGCAAATAAATATCATAAAATGTCTTGAAAATGGGGTAGTGGAGCAATGAGGGAAGGAATTTTCTCAAAGCCTGTGAAAGTTTTAGCTGGGAAAAATCTGTGTGTGTGTGTGTGTGTGTGTGTGTGTATATATATATATATATATACATACATATACACGTATATATATATATATATAGTATGTCCTACATGACCTGGATTGATCTTTAATGCTTGGATAAATTTGCTGTTCCTAAGATGATATGCATATGTATATATATATAACATATTATACGCACATACACACATATATGCATGCATACGTATACACACAAAAGGAGTCAACTAAGTCAGGACATGGTGAGCACACGCTGATATGCTGCAAGACCTGCTTGCATTTAAGCTGATCCTGATCCTCTGAAGCTGATTTATCAGTTGGCTACCAAGACACCCCACTCACCAAGCCATCGGAAGAATGTGTACATCTGAACTAAGGATGAAAATGTCTTTAACAACTACTTTCTTTGTGCTGTTCACTCACAAATTGCATATACCTTGACATGCCTTATAGAGTGCCAAAAATGGTGTGAACAATTGTACACTTTTGACAGCCTAACACTTCTGAGGAATCACCTTTGAATTTAATACTAAAACACTGAGACAAGCCATTTAGCAATAAGCCAAAAATCACAACAACATTTGAATCTTTTCTGTTTACCAAAGGAGAATGCTCCAGTATTTGCTTTATTACTCTAGAAGATAGTCTTAAATTCTATGAAATGAAATTTTGCCTAACACTGAGTATGATCTTCTGAATAACTGAGTAATACTAGTGTATTTGTGCTAAGCAAGGCTCTTTTTCACAAGTAGACATTTCAGATTACAAATTACATTACCAAAAATCTTGATGGCTAAATCTTACTGGCTCTACTCAATTTCTATTTTGCACTTATTTTTTTCGTCCAAACTGCCGTTAAGTTCACAGGTAGCATCCATAAAATGGCTGAGATCAGGACCTCGAGATTTTGCCAAATTCTAGGAGTATCTCATACGATGTTATGAGACCAGCAGTACTGCAAGTGAGAAGAAATGCGCAGAGACCATAGAACAAGCTCAATCTTCCTTCAGGATAGCAAAAATGCACTGTTAGTTCTGTTCAGTCTTTCAAAACATGAGGCTTTCCCCTCTCAACTTTGTTTCTGCTTTGCGGGTTGCATGGCTTTCTTTTAGCTCATCCGTAGTCAGTAAAACTTTATTTTAATTAGAAAGAGGTCCCGTGCTCTACGTTTTACTGCAAGGAAAACAACCAATCCTCCCTCCCCCCAGCAAAAAACAATAGTGCAGGAACCCAGTTCCTGGCAGCTGCTGCTGACTTTAAGCACCATATATAAGGTATTAAACCACCCACTTTATGTTCTAATAACATTAACAGTCTCACATGAACCAGGACATTCAGAGTTAAAGCTGAAATTCTCTCCTTAAGTCACCACATTGTGTCTAGGTACAGTATTGCAGCACTTAATCAGGGGGCCTCAGAGCAGTGGGGGGTTCATACCATATGTGCTATAATACCTAAGCACAGCGGGGTGAGCTAAGGACAGAGTTTTAGACTTAACTCAGAATTTCTTAGGTTCTACCAGTCCCATGCTTAATGTTTTTGAATACATTGCATTATGTGTGTCTGGAGGGTTACTTTCCTGTTTAAAAAGGAAAAAAAAAAAAAAAAGAAAAAAAAAGAAAAAGTAATCTGCAGTGGGGGAGAAAAGAATATGATTTCTCATGAGGAGATGAAAGTAGGTATCTAATGCCAACCACCTTTAGTATAAATACTGGATATACTGATATACTACAAACATTTATACAACTTTCAAAAACATATTAACTCAATTCAGATCACCAAAAATGAAGTTCTATTAAAAGTATTATTTCAACATGAATTTATAGTTTTTAAGCCGTTTAGTCAAATGTTATTGTACTTGATTTTCTTAGTATCTTCCAGGTGTCAGGCTGCAGTCTGGCAAGCACTGCAAAATACAGTCTGGAAAGAGACACTTGTATTTTTTTTTTCCAAATCAATGCTCTTTGTGTTTGAAACCATTTCAATTTATTTTTGACATCTCTGTGAGCAAATTTTATTATTTGCTATGTATGAAACAAGTTACATATTCAAAATTTGTCTTCAAAGAAATCTCATTAAACCATCTGCAAGAAGGTCAGAAGACTAAATTCACCAGTGTAACTTCAACAGATGACTACAAGTCATCTTCCTCTGTGTATCTTCTAGTAATATGCAGAGATGACAGAAAAAAATGTAGCCTGTATGTCTTCCTAAAGCAACAGGAAAAAATATATTTAAGCAAACAGTACTTATGCATCCTTTAATCTAGAAAAGGATCAATAGTAAAAGCTAAAACAAACCTATACAGCTAGTATTAGCTTCTGGAAATAATACTGCATAATACTGCAAGGAATATTTGATCGTGGTAAAGGTGAGATTGTTTACTTGCAATCTCGCCCAGAAGGTTCCTATTGCTAGAGCAAAGTAAACTTCCAGGGCACACACTACTCACCTCTTCCTCCAAAGAAATCCACTAGTTCTTCAGTCAAAAACCTTTGTCTCAAGTATGGACACTTGTTAGGGCTTCATTATCTGCAAGTGAAATCAATTGAACAGAAAATGAGCACCACCCAAAGAGTGGTCCTTCCTCGCTCTATGGTAGGTTCAGTGTAGGTCTAATATGATATGTTGTGCCTCTTTGGCTGGTAATCATCAACCCCCCTGAGGATTTTTAATGTGGAGGGGGGAAAGGGTAAGGTCTACAAGGAATGTTTGAGACAGAGTCGTGAAACACCCTCAAGAACAACTCCCGGTGCAAATACATGTTCACCTCTTCAGAGAAAAGCTCATTAAAAACTAGCAGTTCTCAGTGGTTTTATTGCAAACCAATCAACCTGAACCTGTAAAGGAGCCTGACCTCACCCAGATTCATGGGTCCTCTATTTTTGACTTTACCTGCTAGTTATAAGAATTGATTTCAAAGGTTCTAAAATTAGCTCTGTACATCAAAGTATTGTTATAACATGTCTCAGTAATGTTGCAGTTTTACACGTTTTGCTGTTCTGTGTGTGTTCTCTAATTGGAAAAGTGTAACCCTTAAATCCAGGAATTGGTGACTGAGTTAACTTTTCTCCTGGAGGAGTGCTTGAAAATTGACTTCCTCATAAGTGAGGCTGTTTCCCTGGGATGCAGGTGGAAACTGAAGTGTAGTTCTCATAAAGTTAACAAGGTCACTTTGCTATGCTCAGGCCTCATGTAATTTAAGTCACCTATTGCCAATGAGGGTAGGTAACATTCTCCACCATTACAGATCAGCCTTTCCAAACCAGAATCAGTGATCTTTTGCAGTTTTTAACTGCCCCAAATCATCAGAAACAGAAAGCATAAAAATAAAAAATCTAAATCCTCATACAATTGAATGATACAATGACTGTGCGGGTATGGTGGGGAAAAAAAAAAAGTGAAAATAATTCTATGCTTTTCCATTTAAAACAGTTTATACTGAAAGATCTAATCATATTTGTAATCACATCTATATCAATATAGGCAGGCAGCATCAGACTTATAGACAACATGCCAGGTTACTAATCAAGGAAGAAGGCACCTCTATGTCTTGTTTTAATCTTTAACACCTTTTAGCTTCTTTTCCTCACACTTCTGCCCTCTCTGCTTTTAGGCTGGAAGAAACTGTGAAGTGGTAAAAAGAGTTTGTGCTCATAAAGCTTTGATGACTCGACCATCTGGCCGGGAACTCTCATAAAGGAAGCCCTGCAGAGGTTAGGAAGGTCAGAAACTATACAAGCCAGGGGCTGAAGTGGGTCCCGGCTCTGCTCTGCCTGGAACCCAACTTCTGCCCCATCGGACGTCAGCTGCACTCATCAGCCTCCAAGGAAATGCACTCGCATGGGCTGCTGACAAACACGGCTTCTCTCCCCTGCTCGCTTTCATAAATCTATGGAAACATAAAGAAAATCTCTCTGCCCATACCCCATTGTAATCGCTTCCATCCTCTCCCAGTGCTCAGCTCATTAACAAGTGACCTGAAGGCAGGAAAAAAAACCCTTTGGTATAATGGTACCTTGCTGTTTAGAGACTATAAAAGTAAGCAGGTCTGGTTCAATTAAAAAAAAAAAAAAAAAGAAGAAGAAGAAAAAGTACAAAAATGTTCTGGCAAACACTTAAGACTTATCTGATTATAAAAGTAAGCTAAATGATGGGTAGCTGAATGAGACAATCTTGCATTTGCAAATTATTTTTCCCCTGCTGAAATGTTATCCAGAGACACAACTGTTTACACTGCAATTTTGTTCTACACAGCCACAGAGCAACACATTTGCATACAATTTATGTACACATACACACATGCAAAGTTATGTTTTTCTGCTGTACTGGTTGCCCTGGCGGTAGATAAGTACCCAGCATCAGGTTTATGAATTGCAGGCTTCGTTAGTCTTAAAAGGGTAACAAAGGAAGATGTGTCCTAAAAAGTGTCATCCTTCATCTGAGAGGGTAGTGCCTGACACATTAGGAATCTATATGCTCAATTAACCACTGGCAGGCTCATTTTTTCTGAGCCTCTCACTCACCCTTTCCCCCCACCTCTTCTACCCCCTCCACCCTTCCTTCTGACCAGAGCCCTGACTATATGCAAACGCTCAATTACGGGACAGCTTGAGGGATTACTTTTGGCTGCTACTTGTTCTCTCTCTACCAGCTTCCAGCAAAGAGCCAAAGAATCTTATTACTGTGTTTTGCTTTTGATTGCCAAAAATGAATAAGTTCAGATCCTTTGCCATTAGAAGTTAGTTCACAAATTAAAAATCTATCTCCAAAACAAATTAACATATTTTGGTGATTATACTGTAGTTTGTATTCATAGCCCTTCCGATCAGGACTAGATTTTGAGGAGGGACAGTTATGTATTTTTCTATTCCACAAAAATATACTTTTATCAGTTTGAGATTAATTTGTGAATTCAGCGTTAGAATCTGTCTATGCTTTTCTTTTTTCTTTATTTAAAATCTATCCTTAATTACACAGGCAGCCTTTCAGAAGAATTTTCAACAGTGACAATTTTTGGGGGAAAGAATAAATAGGGGAAAAAACATAAAAGGAGAGAGGGAAAGTTAACAGGTAGGAAACGTAACCAATCCGACCACAAAGCTAGCGTCCTAAATGGTTAATCCCCCATAACTATTAGCATACACATGATTAACCGTATAGTAGACCTGATTAAGTGTGTCTGTACATTATGCTAATCCCTGTGCTGTGATTGGCTGACCTGATTAATGGTACACTAGACTCTGTTCAGCGATGGAAGGACGATCTGCCAGGTCTCATATCCTCTATGCAAAGGAAGCAGGGGAAAATAAGAGAGCAGTGTACAGCTAGTCCTCCGAATAGTGGCAAAGGAAAAGGAATGAGGGAGAGGTCATACTCCTCCTGTCTGAATGCTAGATTTGAGATATGACGTTAAAAAGATTGTATTTTTGATTCCTAAAATTTAAATGCTCGCTCAAAGTTATATTTGGGTTCACGTCAGACACCTATTTATGCTAGAGTTTGTCTATGTTTCTTTTTGTGCATTTCCCAGCACCCAAACATGTGGTGGCACCTAACACAGGAAAAAAAGCAATTAGTCTCTATTAACTGCCTTTAAATATCTGTCCAAGAGGCTGAATCATTGGTCTTGTGTTTACATATCTTTGTCTCTCCAAATACATACAGTGTACTGTTTTCAACTATACTTTTAAAGCAACTAATTCTAGTTATCTTTTAAAGACTGATTCAAAGTATTTCTAAAGTCTTCAAAAAAAGACCGCATTGGTCTTTTTCTGGATCAGACGCTCAAGTGCTCTAGTGATCAGAGCATGAAAATGCAATTCATTGATGCCCCACCCTGTCTGTCTGTAAAAACAGATGATGCATATTTGGCTACACACTCCAGCCTGTTATTGAGTTATCGACACTGAAAGTCAGCACCCTTATTAAACTGAAAGGACTTGCTAAACAGCTGCAATAGAAGCTTTTTAGACAAAGAAGTTAAAATAAACCCATGGCTCATCTTTTTCTCTCTCAGACATATCCTGGTCTATATGTATTAGGTAAGCTTCTACCATCTAAAGAATAAAATTCACACTGATTTTCACACATCAGTGTGAAAATATGAAGTGCCTAGAAACTGTACATTATTGATACACACCATCTGTTCTAGGTCAGGTGCATAAACTCTTTTAGCCATGTACAGTTATCCAGAGCAACTTAAAGGGATTAAACCTCTGGCCTTTAAAGTACTGAATAGCTTTTCTTGAGTTGCTTGAATGAGGTATTCACATGAGGTCAATCTAGTTATAACGGGTCAAATTTACCTTGTGTTCGCATCAGCTGCTCTTGGCACAAGTTTGCTCTACGGTAAAAACTCTAGAATCTGCTCCCATAATCAAAGTCCCCACAGACACCTTAGGCATAGAGGTGTCTCCAGTGCAGAGCAGAGAGCTTGGACTGGGGCATCACACCAATTAGACTGGTAGGGAACTGTGACGCAGTGCACAGAAACTGAGAAATTCACAAGAGCTGGGTTGTTAGAGCTCTTCTTGTCCACCCGCAGATGCATCCTTTCACAGTCTGTGATTCAGGGCCTGTGGAAATGAGTTCATTGAACACTGGTGGTACAGGTGTAAGAGACTGCCTCATCTCTGATACTTATTTCTTCGTCATGATGCTAGTCATGCTCTAATTCAACCTTTTTAAACAATCAAGACAGAATCAAAAACCAAATGAGAAAATATGTCACACCAAAACAATGTGACAATGACACTGATTAGATATTAGTTAATTTAGTTAATTTTTATCGAATAAGTGAAACTGCTATTCTTAATCATTTATTTAGTTCTGGTAGTTAATTATCATCATTGGAATAATTCCAAGGATATTTATTTACTATATAATGCATAGGAATCGTAACTGCTTCAGATAAATCATTCAAAAAAATCCATACACCGAGAACAAAGCTGTCTAGAGCCAGCCAATCTGAAATGCCTCAGAATAAGGTGTATCTCAACCAGTCCTGTCCTGGGAAGCAGTCTGAACTTGGGTGGAAGCCATGTATTTATCTTCTGGCAATCCACAGCCTAAAAGGTCCTCTTGAGGACCTTGCTGTTGATTGAACAGAACAAGCTCATTCTTTTAAAGTGTGGTAGCATTGGAAGTGTGGATGGTGATGGCAGCACTCTCACTTGTATGCATAATTGGTCCTTTAAAAATGTGAAATAAAATGCAACATCCTTGAAACAGTTTTGTTTAAACCCACAATTGTTTCTTAAGAGGCTGGCAAGTAGCAACAGAGGAAAGATAGACAGAAAGACAGGAAATAGATCCTCTTTCATGCATGTAGTCCCTACTTACGCCTTTTCCTTTCTCCTGTTTTATTTAAGACTCATCTCAGTTAAGTGCTGTGATTCAGACAACTTATTACTATCTCTGATACCACAGGTTCTTACCTAGAATATGGTAGAGATGTGTTCAATTTCCACCAAAGCCTGACAAGTCTAAAGCATCTCTTCTCTTAAAGACTAAAGCATCCTCATCACTTAAAGACTAAGTTGTGTATGGAGTAGTTAAAAAAAAAAAAAAGTACCTTCCCTGTGATTCCCATGTGACCATACAGCAAATAAGATACTGATTCTTCAAGAATGATCAACGTTGCAGACAGCAGCTTCTGTTTAAGTGTATGACTGCGTGACCTTACAGCTGACCCAGGGACCAAGATGCTCAAGGTGCTACACCTGGGCTGCACCTGAACTCCAGGCAGGTGAGGCCTGGAGTTCAGGTGCAAGCAGTTTGGGAGTGCTCATGTCTCCTGTGCTGGCTGCAGTGGAGGGTCTTTTCACCCGCATCCTTATCTTGCTTTGGGTGCAAGTCACTGCTGTTTCTATAAACAGAAATTTATTTAGGTCATAAAATTAACCAGAAACATATCCTTATATCTCTCTCTAAGGAATTTTCTTAAAATGACGGGGAAGATCACAATTTAATATAACATCATATGGGATGAAGCTACCCAGCATGCTGCCAGTAAAATTTGATTCCTGTGAATTTCCAACTTCTGTCAAGTGAACTAATTGCCAGTGTCTTACAAAAAATGTTTAGGCTGATTAGTAGAAAGATTTAATAAACACGAACTTAAGAGAACAGGAGTGTGGGCTAACATCCAATGAGATGCAAAGTCTATTTGTATTGCAGTTTTCTGCTAAAAAGGCTTAACAGTTTGTGATCCTGCTGTTTGTCAGATAAAGGCACAAAAGTGATATTTTGCAGTGTGAATTTTTGAGGATAGAGTTGATTTATGTCAAAGAAAACAAGCAGATTACTTCTTAATGTGTCTCTGACACGTCTCTGCTTCTGGTTATAGAAGTTAAGCCATAATTTCCTCCAAGATCTGTGGCACAGAACAGGTGTAACTTGATTTTGAACATGATATTTTGCTGTTTGACATAGAGGAAGAATTCATGTGACAGGACATGATTTACCTTTATTAAAAGTTTCTATGAAGAGGCCAGTGCTTTTTTTGTGCGACTTGCAGTTTTTGCCTGTGTTCAAGTGGGAGTGTGGCTTTGTATGGACATAGCAAGTATCTCAGTTGCAAATTTGAGCAAACAATCCTCAGGAAGTATTTTAGTAGAGAAATCTCTCTCACTGCTTGAGAATGCTGTAAATAGCTCGACACTCTTCACTGAAGGAAGAAGTGACAGAATAGTTCTACTACAAATACCTCAAGCAACTGTAAATTTGCACTGAACAAATGCACAGCTAATTCTGCAAGGAATTTTCTGTTACTCTAGCTGCTGGGAAAATATGATAAACCAGATTTTCAGCTTTTAACGGTGTTTTTATTTTTGCCTAGGAGGTGTATAAAGTTTAAAATAAAATATTAAATAATTGGTACAAATACCAAAACAATTGCTCAATCAGTCAACTATGTGTACTTCCAAAATTCCACTAGTCCTCAAAGAGGTAAGGCCATCACCTCAGACCCCATCCCAAAGGGAATTTCTGCTTTTGTATTTGGGATATGGTTTATCACCTACCTACCTCCACTTTGTGGGAAAATTGCAAAAACTGTATTTTCAGCTACCTAGTCTTTTGTGAACCAAGGGATGGAAATTCCAAAGCCAAGGACATCTCAGAAAGAATTCCTTCAAGCCAGTGCCCTGATATTTAATCTTGGGATTCATTTGCACAAATGTTTCTGATAACTGAGTGGTTGAAGTGTCACAGAGAGTGAGAACTGGGCTTTATTTAAAACAACTAAAACTCATGTAACAACAGGATATGGAAGATATGAGAAAGAAGCATGAGATCAACCAGAAGAGATTAACTTACATTTTTGTATTTTGAAACCTTACTTTTTTTTTCTTTTCACATCTAATAAATCTCCATCATCCTTAGAATGATACTGTTGATATTTTTTAATTGCCCCAGAATAAAAATAATTTGCATTTTTTCAGGCTGTGAACACATCTGATGCATTTTGATCACAAAGAAGAATTTATGTGAGAAAGGAAATGAATAGTTGCATTGTGACTAATCCAGGGTAACTCTATTGCAACCAGTTGAGTTACTCTGGAAACACCAAACGGAGCGGGGAACCAAATTTGCCAATAGGATGGTACAAGGTGCCTGAACAGAAGGTTTTGTGGTAGCCTCCTAGAACAAAATGTGTAATCGCCTATAATTATGTGCACTTTGGTCTGGAAAGTGCAAGGGCTATGTCATTCACTTTGTAACTTACACACCTAACCTCCTGACACAAAATCCCCCATTTCAGCCCTACAGTATTCTTGCTCTTCCTCTCCCATGTGTACTATAGAAACAGAACAGCTGTTCATCTCCTTTCATCTGGGATTCTCCTTTTGTTTGGCCTTGACTACCACAAATCACATCATTACAATGGCCATTCTAATTGTACCAAAGGCTTACAGAAAAACAGATCCACTTCAAGACTTCCATTCAAAAACTCCTAAACTGAATGGGAGACTAGTGTTTTGCTGGTTCTTAGGCCAGATTATAGTCTGTAATCCACTTTTTTTTGCTCATACCTGACAAGATGCTGCCCTGAAACTGGAGCCTATGTTGTGCCTTCCAGTCATGGCTAACGGGCTACACAGGATAAAGGGCAGAGGCAGGTGGTGACAGAGGTGTAAGAACAGAGTCTGCAGTCATTGAAATTGTCTCTGTGCTAATTGGCAGGAAAAGGGCACTGATAGGCATGGATTGTCAAGATGGCTCCTCTGACCCTTCTGCTTAATCCAAATGAGTAATTAATGAGTGTGTTATGATTAGCACTGCAGTAAACTCCTCACTAGACAAATACTTTAAAGCTCTCAGGCTTTAGCTCACCAGCTGATTGCCATTTGGCTAGCAGATTTGTTTCCCTCTGAGAGGCTGAATGCACCCATTAGTTGTGCAGGGGGGGAATACAGCTAAAAAATAAAAATGAAAAATCCTACCAGAATGACACCACAGTGAAAGTGGGAGCAAACATTCTCTCAGCAGACCTGACAATACAGTTCATAATGTATGGGGCTGCTGTGTATCAGGAGCAGTTAGCAACTGATGAAGTGAAGGAGAAATTGTGTGTCAAACACTCAAAAAAGAAGCATAAAACATATATTTAAAGGCTTCTTTTTCTCTTTCTCTCTCTCTCTTTTTTTTTTTTTTTTCCTGGAAGAATCAACAAAATAGGAGACAGAAGCCATTAGCTTCCCTTTTCCACTAGAATGTATCAAATGGATTTGTAATGGAAAAGAGTTTGTGCCCAACCACCTTAATACCAGTTCTGACAAAAAAAAAAACAAGAGCTTGAACGCAGATTTGTTCTGATACCTGCATAATTATTTAATGAGAATTCCCCTTTAGCTTCTCATAGGTTTGGGACTGTTGAAATTTCACAGGAGAGGTTGGCACGTTTGAAAGTTCCTCCTGAGGTGAGATATTCTTTGCTACCTCCTCAGCACAATGTCAGCTGAGGCTGATGGTGCACAAAACCTATAGGAGGGCCTGTGTGCAAACACAGATGCTCTCAGTTCAGTCCCAGATAACCTGGAAGTGGACAATGCTGGCCCAAGTGGCTCATGAGAAACCTCAATTGATACCACTGTGTAAAGGATGGGAAAAGGAAGGGTGTCCTACACAGCTTACTGGCTCATACCTTTCAGAAAAAGGGCCAATGTCTGCTTCCATACTTAGCAGTCAGGCCACCTCTTGTCAACTCCGATTTGTACAAACTGAACGGGAAATAAACCCAACTGAAATAAAATAAGAACCCCTTGCAAAGCGCATTTCTGGCTTCCTCCATCAAGCCTAACTCCATTTCACATGCTAATTACAGAGATTATAAAGAACAGGGCCATGCAACAGCTACCTACCTCTGCCTCCATCCTTAAAACAAATGCAAAGGACAATTAACAACAGATTAGCTCCATGTCCTAGTTTGCCATGTGAGGATGATCACTGACCTTCTCATTTCATCCTCATTAGCGTCTCAGGCCGGCAGAACCATTGCTCTTTAATCATCACCCATCATCCCTAGCGTAGGCGCATGGAAACAAATGATGTGTTGCCAGGAAGGTCAGGGGTCAAATATGAGTTTTGTTGTTGCTGGAGTGCAAACTAGAGGCAGCGGGGTCAACTTTGGGGCAAATCTTTGCGGCAATCTGCTCGAGCAGAGAAACTATTTTGAATGCATGAAGCATGACACCCACTGTGTTTTTGTTTTCTCCTTGCAGCTGGAATTTATTCAAAGTTTGCTTTATTTATTTTTTTTTTTAATTTTCTATTTTTTTTAGTGGCATGCAAAAACATGCAGGGAAAAGCAATTGGTGATTTGCTTTTCCTACCAAGAATGAAATGTTAACTTGCAAAGGGATAGAATAAGTATGTACAGGGTGTCACACGATTTCTTTTTTTCTCTCTTTTTTTTTTTTTTTTCCTTTCAAAGCTGCGTGTTGTTCATAAAGTTATGAATGCTGGAAGCTTTTCAGGCTCCTTCTCCTCACGCTGCTGCTACTCCGGTGTTACTTTCCAATTTGCCATGGATAGCCTCTGAAGACTGACAGGGCTGAAGGCACCCAGTGCCAGTGTAAATGAGCCCCATTCATTTCTTGCCATGGGCATATGGCATGTCATTGTCCTCGGCCACCGAGGCAGAAGTGATGCAATTTGTTGGCATGTCCTGTCACAGCACAAACTATCTATCCCACTGAGCCCCTAGAAAACAACAGAAGCCAGAAAAGGGCAGCCAAAAACTTCACAGCTTTATCACAAGAACACACATGCACACACCACCCTGTTTAAAAAAAAAAAAAAAATCCCTACGCCTTTTTGGATTTCTGTGGGATTTACATTTTTTTCCTTCTTCAAGGTCTCAAAAGTTATTGTCTAAACTAACACAAAGCCTGATCCTGTTTTTGTCTGTGACAAATAAGAATTAGGTCTTCTATTTCCATCTTTTTTTTCTAAGTTTAAAATCTAACTTTAGCCTAAAAAGAGCAAACTACACAAATTCAGCATGGTATCTGTGCAGTACACTTTGTGAGAAGTCATCAGTTAAAATATGATACTTTAAAATAGGAGATATGATAGTAGGTGCTCCCATAAGTTATTAAAAGTAATTGCATTCACTAGCTGAAAAAAAAAAAAAAAACAAACATGTTTCCTTTTTGAAACTTAAAACTTGGAGTGGCTCAGAATTCATAGCAGAACTTCAGGATTACTTTATATTCCAGTTAAGTGAAACTGAAGAAAAAAAAAAAAATCCAGTCACAATACCAAGCAACAATAAAGAAAAGGCTGAGCACAGAGAAATTTAAATGTGGGGAAAAGAGAAGGGGAAGAGAGGTAAGAAAAAAAGCTGAGGGATGAAGGAGTGACCAAAGAACTTCCCAGTAGAAATTAAAAACTCATTTGCACCTGGCAAACACAGTTGTCAAATGCTAACAGTGAGAGCAAGGCAAATTACAAAAGCCAGAAAACTATAAATTTGAGATCATTAGGGTAAAAAAAAAAAAATTCATTGAACACATCTTCCTATTGAAAAGCCATCCACCTGCATCTGTCCATTTTCTGGAGAAATATCCATGCTTAGTGTCTAATTCAGCATTTCCTCCAATGAGAAAAATATGCTTCTAATTTAGATCTGCCTTGAAGAAAATGTTGGTTTAAATTACGCAAGAAAAATATTTTTGACATTGAACAAGCTTTGCAAAACTACAAAATAGTCTGGAGGCTTTCCAAAAGTCCCAATTCTAGCATGTTTTCTGAATACTGATAAAGATATTTTGCATCTGTAAGGTTTACAACCCATTTTTGCCCTTCAGTAATAAACTGTGCCGCAAATAAGTTGTGTGCAATAAGTAGTGCTGCAAATCAGATAATTAGAGGTGACTTTGATCAGATTTCCACTGTAAATTAAGTATGTGATAGAATGAGAGTGTGAGTTTTACAAGGGCAAATTTGTACCCATAAAATGAAGTCACATATACTACAGTTTAGTGAGAGTTGGGACCAGGGTGAAAAGTTCAAATACAGATCCAAACTTCTCCAAAGTTTGTGGTATGCAATATTCAATTCAAGCATTTCTATGTGAGCCCATTT
This sequence comes from Crypturellus tataupa, assembly GCA_034781795.1. Lineage (NCBI taxonomy): Eukaryota > Metazoa > Chordata > Aves > Tinamiformes > Tinamidae > Crypturellus > Crypturellus tataupa. Next base: position 1,490,923 of record JAWLRI010000002.1, read on the forward strand.
CTAATTATATTACTATATTCCTATAAACCAAATCAAATGTAACATTTAAGCTGGGATATTCAGGCTGGTTAGATTTAGAAAAGAAACCCATGTAAAATGTCAGAACTAATTTTTGTAGAGACAGAAGTATCATGCTCCATATGGTTCACATTTCTAAGCATTGGCTTTTGTGCACTAACTAGGCCAAATATAAGCGTGTGTGATGTACGCAATTACATGGCCTGTAATTATTCATATTTCTATTAACCTAAATACCTCTCATATACAGGCTTCTTAGTTTTATTTGCCTAACTTGTTGCTACCTTCCTACAGAAATGAAAGAAAAAAAAAATAGATCTGCCTGATACCTATTTAAAGTTTTAATCTGAGCCAGTACCTCTATCATACAGCTTAATAATTCAGCAGTTTGTATACTTATTCCAGTGAATGCCTGGTAGATCAGTATTGTTACAGTGAAAATGGAGTATTCATTTTAAAAGCACATTTTCATAACTTTCTGAAAGCTTTCACCTTTGAAGTTGAAATTTTCCATCATTGGTCTGTGGAAAAAACAGAAGACTAATTTTCAAATACTTCCTCCCAAAGTTTGAAAGATCAGAATACAGCATTCACATTAAAAGATAAACCTTTTGATTTTTTAGTAAATAGAAACACAAGTAAAAGGGTATAATGGTAAAAGTAGCAGTTGAGTTTTCAGTGAGCAGAAGTCTACAACTTTTTTTTCAGTAAATGATGGCTATGAAAGCATGAAAGGTATGTCAATTTGAACTGGTCATTAATAAATCTAACTGTCTTGCACCAGGGCACCAGTAAACTTGATTTTTAATTTTCAAATGCTCAGACCAAGAAGTATCTCTACCTGCCTGAGAGGGAATTGCAGTGGACAAAATTAGAACAAGGTCCACCCATCAGCTATGAGTGGTAATACTTTTAAAACAAAACAATTAGTTCAAGTAAAAATAAAAGTTTATAAAAAGCTTTCTGACTTCTCATGTGAATGGCATATAACAAAGAGTATCATTAGTGGTCATAAGCAAGTCAACAAAGACCATTACAGAAAGCATGGATTTTGTCATGGAAGTGAGATTAATATAAGACATATAAATTGGCAGCCTGGCAAGAATGGAGTGGCTCTGGTTCGCCAATACATTGATCATTAATACTACAAAGCACACACAGCAAGGCAAGAAAATAGAAACCACCTCTTCCTAAGATACTCTTAAAACATTTTAAAACTATTTTATACTAGTAATAACAAACTCACCGCAGTACATTTCCTTCACAGTAATGGCCCGCTGGGGTTTACAGCCTACAGCTGTACCTCAGGCTATAGAGTCCCTCCCAGCTGGTCACTAATCTAGAGGAAATGTCCCGCACTGAAGTCGTTATTCCTCAATTAATATTGACTGTGTGATACAATGGGTAGAAAATGTAAGTAAAAAGTGGGTAGGTGAATGTAGTAAGAAGCATGTGAAGTAGTTACAGTAAGTCAACATAGCATCTGCAAAGGTGTTATGTCAAAACTTATCAGTTTATTTCTTTTGATCTACACCCCATCCAAACCATATCTGGAATATTTTGAGGAATGTTGAGGGAGAGGAAGCAGATCCTTCCCTTGCTGTTTCATAGCTTTCTTTTACCACAGTAGTGATATGTAAGGGTCCTGACAGTGACGTGTAACTTCTTTCGGAGAGTTAAGATTGACCTTACCTTAAGGAGAAAAAAGGGGATTTAAAATATAGATGAAAAAAAATTGAATGCAATTTGAGGAATCTTTAAGAATAGTCTTTCTTAGATGGCCAGAAGTCCCCAGATTCCACAGTCGTCAGCATGGGAAAACTCTGTCTTAGCTTAATGACAAAGAGAAAGCACTCACTAAAACAAGGTATTAACAGTGGCAAAAACAGAAATAGTGTAACAACTGATGTAAAGAATTAGTAGAATATAGACATTAGTACAGAAAATAAGTATAATGGAGAGTAAAACATAGACAAAATGGTAAACAGGCTAAGACCAGTAAGAATGAATAGTTAAAACCTCACCAGAAACAAAAGAAATGCAGTTTCTGTTCATTGGAAGTGGCACCATTTTGAACATGGATGCAGAAAAGGCAGAACTGCCCTAATGGTGCTGTTTGTAAAAACATCAAGATGAAGTATTTGTATCACATGAGTTTAATGCATTAGAAAGCAGTACATTAGTAAGTCAGAAGAAAGCAAAATATTATTTACCAAAGAGATATATTTTTATGGTGGGGGGATTTGATGATATGCAAGAATTAAGGGAGAGTCGACAGTGAATATTAGAGGAGTTTAAGAAACTGAAAGCATCAAAACTACAAGAAAAAATGTACCTAGCTATATCTGCTGGCAATTTGGGGATACAAATCGATGGAAACACTGGCAAAGAATTTGATATATAAAATTATAAACAGGAAGAGCTGGGATTATAAGCAATGCTTGTTGTGAATAGGACTTCATAGGGGGTGAATCTTGCAAGAAAGAGAACTCCTTCAAACTGTCCTGATTTTATCCTTTAATAAAATCAGAAATTTAATTAAAAAAAATCACGTTTGGTTGTATTTTGCTTTTGTATGGAGCCTAACTCTCACTTATATGCCATCCTAATCTAGTATTTGGCCAAATACTTCAATAAAGTGTAAAATGAATGCATGAGTAATTAGCCAGGTGCCTTGTCTGGAACCCAAGTGAAATCCTTGGCATTCTTTGAAGGGTGGCATATTTGCGGCAGAGTCCTGGATATAATAAATAGCCCTGTAGTTAAAATTTGGGAATAGCACAGTTTGCCAAAACAGTAAGCAAGGAGAATGAATGAGCGGAATCCATTGGTATTGTGGGTTCATTGCCAAGTGACATATCTAGCAAACAGAAATGTGAGACTATGTTTTTGCTTTTTTGTTTATTTGTCTGTTTGTTTGCTTTTTTAAGGAGTTGATCTAAAAAGGGGTTGATCTAAATAGACAACTCAGTAAGTTCCTGGTGTCTTGCTGTGGAAAAAAAAATAATGCAACCCCTGGTGAATAAACAGGAAAGACATGAGTGCAAGTAGGTCCATTTCTCTACAAGACGAGATTAAAATATTGTGCACAAAGCTTGTGCCCACATTCTAAAAGAATAGTGAAAAATTGGAGAAGTGAGGCAAAGAGCTACTAAACTTATCTGAGGCCTGAAGGAATGTTTTACAGTGGAAAACTTACAGAACTCCATCTCTCTGGCTTATCAAAAAGAAAATTGAGAGGTGGTTTGATTACAGTACATAAATGCCTTCACAGGAGGAAAATACCAGGTACTGGAGGCCTCTTTAATCTAATAAAAAAAAGAAATAACAAGAACCAATGGTTAAAAGCTGAAGTCAGACAAATTCCAATTGGAAATAAGCCACGGTGAGAATGATTAACTGTTGGAACAAACTATCAAGGAAATGGTGGATTATCCATCTCCTGACTGCTTCAAATCAAGACTGGATGTTGTGATAGGTATATCCAAACACAAGGTAGTTTTTACTCTAAATCAAGTTTCTGGGGGAAGCAAAATAGTTTCAGATATTCAAGAGAGAAAATCAGATGAACTAGTTGTTCCTCCTTCCGTTAAAAGTATTTGTGTGTAAATAAATCAACTCACCAAATTAAAAAAAAAAAAAACCTTTTTCTAAGATAACCTTTTTTTAAAAAGTAAACAAAACAAAATCTGCTGTAATTAGGTCTGCATTAGGTGACCTTCATCTCCTTATACCTCAATTTTAGTGGTTAGTACCAGCTCTAAGACACCAGAGGAATATTTCTTTCAAGTACCTGTTCTTTCAAATTTCTGACATACCTGAAAATACACAGAGGGAAACATGGCACAGTTCTGGAAGATAGTGTTCAAAAGGCAAAGCACAATAACCTCCCCTCTGCCAAAAAAACAAAAAAAAAAACAAAAAAAAAAACAAAAACAAAAACAAGCTTAGCAGCTAAACCCACCTGGAGTCTATAATAATATAAATATCCTTCAGAGGCTGAATTTTATTAGGTTTTCTATGTTTGCTTGGCTTGGATGCTCAGCAGAATTGTCTAAAAATAAAATCAGGCATGTCATTTCCACTTCCTCTGTGTTTCATGGGAACAACTTTTCTTCTTTCTCTTTGTATTTCCCTTATATACCAGCAAGTCAAGTCTATTTTTATTCTTTTTTTTTTACAAAGGTGCTTATCACATTGCCATGTATGTAGGCACTTTGAGTGTTTTCATCAAACTGTACAACCTGTTTTTGCTCTACTCTATCCTATATAAAGGAACAAGAAAAAAGAGACAAAAATCAACATGCCATCCTCTTCTCTTATGCCCTTTATCCCATGACACACAGTCACACATCGTGGGAAGTCTATGCAGAGACAGTAACTAATTTCAGTGACAAACTCTGCAATACTATACTGTTCTGAGTGTCTCCTTTACTTGAAGGCACATCACGTGTTCTGCCCATGCATCTGGCCATGAAACTCCAGTCTTTCTGTACTTTACCATTACTCAAGAGACTAGAACTGGACTATATAGACTGGAGCTATTATACCTGACTGTACAAACACCACATTCTTCCAGTTAAGCTTAGACATATAATGTGAGTCACTGCTTGGCTGTGTGTTTCAAGATGTTTGTAGCAAATATGATGGTGATCCAAGTAATCTTTCAAGGTATGCCTTTCATTCCATGGAATTTCCTAATCTTGCCTGAATAGCGACATATAGGTTAAAACATTTTTAAACTTTCTTAAAAGTTTATAAATACAGACTTTCTAGCCAGTTGAAGAAAGTTTAAAAAATATACTGCAAATCTGTTTACCCTAACAGGCTTCTACATATCTTTAAAGTCTGTAAACAATATAAAGCAAAACAGTACAAAGACATGGCTCAGAAATAAAGTCTTAAAATGTTTTTCTAGGAAAAAAATAGTCTTGCTTTACCTCTTTAGAAAGACTATATACAGGGCAGAGTTCAGAGGTGTCACAAAGAAAACAAACATCATTTTGAAATATCAATGCACCACGTACACAGGGTGTGTTGGTAGACCTGGGTTGGAAGAGTGAAGAGGAGAAAAAGAAAGCCAAAGTTAATTACTCATGTACTATCCCCCTTATTTTCTAAAGCACAGTGAAAATTATGGACTTTAATCTCCAAGTCTTGATACTTGAGCCAGAGTACTAATTCAGGAACTCTGACCATTTGAGAGGCATGTCCTTGATCCAAGAAATAGTGAGTTCAGTGCACAGCAAGACTGAATGCTGTGGGGAAAACCTGGCTTGTTCCAAAGTTCCGGTCAGGGGTAAAAGCACATTGATTATATTAAAAATGAGCCAGAGTTTCAAGAAGCTCTGCATGCACATATCCAGGGTTAGATTTTGAAAGGACTCCATCTCCCTTTTAAGTACTACTGCCTCAGGATCCAAGTCAACATTCAGGTCCCTTTGACCACTTAGCAGTATAGGCAGCAAACTCAGCAGCTAAATGCAGACTTTATTTTCTAATAGCATTATAGTACCTACATAAATAAGGAATATATTTTGAGTTTTAGATTTAGATTCTATTCATAGGAACCTAAAGCTGTGGGCCAAGAAATTATTTTTTAAAGACCAAAAGTTGAATTACTCTAAATTTGTAACTGCAATGAACTAGAATCAGGAAAAATCTATAGGCTAACTGTGCTCCCTAAAGATAAAATAGTCCTTCAAGTATAGCTGCTACCACTTGCCTCCAGATGCAATGATCTCTCCCTTTTTCTTCCCTGCATTGCAGTAGGAATTAATGAAGACCTTATGGATAGGGCCAAAGGTAAGGGGAAGGAGTGGAAGTCTGCAATATGTCATTAGAATTGTGACTGTACATGTCTCCAATGACATAGGTGGTTTAAAAATGTACATATGAGTTTATGAGAAAATGAGGTAATCAGCTATAAACACATTTATACATAATCTTGCTTCAACATTTATTTTTCATGAACCAGGAAAGCCAACACTCATCTTGAGGTCAACAAGAAAATAGCCCTCCCTGGAAGGGAACGTTCTTGTTATTACACTGCATGGAATAAGTTGTATATTAAACAACATACAGTGAATCCATCTCCTTTGAGTGCTGAAGATTTAGTAGGTTCTGCCTTCCTTTTTCCATTACAGTGATGCATCAAGTGGTTCAGTAAAATGCCCTTCTTTTAGAATTACTGAATATACATAAAGGGAAAGTGTTGCTTATTGCAAATTATTTTAACTGGTAATTCTTGTTGAGATGAAAGCTTTAATTTCTATGAGATTTCTAGAAATTAGGTGAGAGTGGCAGTAGGTAATCAATCACAATTACATTTAATCAGAAAATTCAAAAGTCACAGCGGTTTAAAGTGTGTTTAAGCATACAAAGGTGACACCCTGAAATGATTGCATTTTGTGTAGTACAAAAAGGAGGGGAAAGTAGGTTTATTTATTTTAAATAAGACTTGTTATTATAGTGATGAAAATCGGTCTAGATAAGCTAGAAACTCTGCTTCTAGTAACAGATTTCCTAATAGATTTTCAGAGAAAGTAGTTATTCTGAGAGACAGTCCACTGTAGAGGGCATTTTTGCTTCTCTTTTTTCCTCCCCAAGAGGAATTGTACAGCTTTTTACTGCTGTTGTTTAGGCCTAGTGCAGTCCTGTGCGTCATATAAAATTTCACCTCAGCTTCACCGTCTACCTCAGGGAACTGCAACCTGTTCCTGCCTGAAGGACCCTGAGGTTCTCTGTTTGGTCTGCTGTGGAGCTGGACATGTATAGAGGGAAAGCTTCCTCTCAGTCTGTTTGTTGAAGCAATTTTATCCGTAGTAATAAAATAATCATTGGAATAAGCCAACTGAGGTGCTTTCAGCATGACTGCCCCACTATCAGGCCCCAAACTCTTATTTTCATTTCCCAAACTTAATGATTATGTAAGAATGGTGTATCCAACATACAAAAGATTTTCCCTGGTGGCAGGACACTAACATTCAAGGCAGAGAATGTAACTTATATCTCCTCCCTGCTTGAATTACGGAAAACTTTGAACAAAGTTCTACCATTATCTGGTGAAGTAGAATTTAAGAATGCACTGAGTTCATGAGTGGAAAATGATTCCTCTTCTGAAGTCTCCTGGGAGTTGGGAGAGCTGAACAGTGATGAATGTTTGGTTACTTGTACAAACTCAGTTGACATCAAGGGTAAAGACTGAGAGGTTTCAGTCCCCAAAGCTGTTGATCATAAGTATCTATTTATGGGAAATTAGATCCAGGTGCAGTAAAACTAAAGTGCCTCAAAACTTTTTAAATAAATGCCATGTTAAAAAATGTGGGATTTAGATGCAGCTTTGGTATAATAAAGTGAATATATATTATCATAGAACGTTCTCACTGAGACTTGATTTACCTGGAATCTTCAGGTTAAGATCATTATCTAACCAAAATTTCTAGGGTAGGATTTCTAGAAAGAAGTGGACTAGTTCACCTAGTGCTGTGGGACATTCTTTGTCACTCAAATGAGTGACTTGAGTGCACTTTCTCTGAGGCAATGAGAGAATTCTCATTGACTGTAACAGGGTAGGAACTTCAATGTATGATTTACTTAGTGATATAATGTTGGCTTATATTCTACAATAGGTTAGAAGAAATCATAGAATCATAATGGAAATGATTCTATGGAAAAGACCTTCAAGATTGAGTCCAACCGATTATCATCATGATCCTTTTTGACTGTCAAAATCTTATGAATAGTTATCAATACTGAGCTAAGGCTGCTTCTCCTATCCAAACAGTAGAGCCAGGGATGAAGAGTTTTGAATTGCTATTTTCGTAAAGAGTGATCTTAACAAAAATGAATTGCACCAGAGGTAATGTGCTAGGTGAAACAGGTTAACACACAGGAATCATGGTAACAAGAGGGTGGTGGTCAGATGTTTAGATTCATCTATCAGAAGCGAGGTTATCAACTTTGAAAGTCAATGCTCTCCAGTCAGGTTCTCCAGACAACCAGAAAAATAAGTGGCTAGTAAGCCACTTGTGCATTTAAGCATGAGAGAAAGGCACATAGATGCTCTGACCTAGATGAATCCTATATCATTCTAATCACTTGAATTAGGAGTTCAAGTTGAGACTCCATTTGCCATAAACACTTTATGCAGAGTCAACAGAGAAAAAGAGCTGGATATCTGTTATAGGCAGTTCAGATCTTATTTTGACTGATGAGTCCTTGTGTGGTGTGAATCTCTCTCTGTGGACATAGGCTAGGCAAACTAGCTTCTTTTCTCTATTGCCTCAGTTAAGTGGGTTATAGTTATAGTTGGGATTAATCTAGGATTATTTGTCAAAGCGTAATACACAGCACTTTGGAGAAGAGTAAAACTCTTCGTGTCACTATCTCTGCAGTTATTAGACACTAATCTCAAAAAGAATTATTCTTAGAAATACCAACATTTTTTTTCCAGCTAATCAGTATTCAGTAGCTGAACTGACACCTACTAGATCACTAATAGAGTGGACAATACCTACATCTTAACATCCTTAAGCTACTCAGAAGCCACATGAATGTAAAGTACCACTGGCTAAAATTCTTCTCAGGATGGTTTGGATATCAGCTCCTATAAGCTGCTTTGAAAATCCTCCCTGCCATTTGCTCAAGAATATTAAAGCATTTTATTAAACATCTCCACAGACTTAAAATTCATTAGAGAGGAAAATACCGTCATATAGTGAGTTTATGGACATTTTAAAAAAGAAGAGAAACAAAAGGTGCTAGAAGACAGATTCTTCATTTCCATTATTCTTATTATGGATTCTGAGAGAAAACTACAGAATAGCAAGGACCATTTGCATCACTGAGTCTAGTTCCTTAGTTTGAATTATTCTACCATTTTTGACTCATTCTTCTGCTCTTTATGAATATATGTACATTTCTTTAGGCTTCCAAGTCAAGTATGCATCATCCATAAGACTGAGCACATCATTTTTCAACCTTCTACTTTCTCTGGCATAAGGTAAGAACCATAAGCAAAGTTTGTAGCATATCTCAGCTTTTGAATCCTTCAAACTATGAATTTACATCCCTGAGAATAGGGTCTTGTATATCTGAGACTATGACTAGCTACCTCAAATCTCAAGATTCTTTCAGAGCCACTGAAAGGATCCATAATTCTTTAAAAATGACAGTGACTTATAAATGTAATGGTTGAAGACAAGAATTTATAATCTCATTGAGATGGAAGATCCTTGTGCTTGGTGAGTTCTCATGCCTAAACAGTTTATAAACATACAACCAAATAAGACAAAGCAAATACTGCTATTTCTCACGCTGAATGAGTTCATGCTCTGCAAACAGTATTTGCTTCTCTGTCAAGTACGATCATGAAAGAAGGCCTGAAAAATACTAGTAAGAAGTGAACCAAGAAATGCATTTTTTTTTCCTGAAGTTCTCATAATTAAGCAAAGCTTAAATCATTAAATGTGAGGTAAATACTCTTGAAAAGTCATAAAGCCAAACTTTTTTAGATTTGCAGTATTACTATACTACAATTTGGTTGAACGTACTTTTGCAGCAGCTTTAAATAAGGCATTATGCAGCATTATGAAAACATGGTGTTGAAGGTGTATATATTTGGAAAAAAACACACAGAAAAATGAGGTCTATTTTTAAAGCTTAATAATTCCCCCATTGTGATTAGAGTTTGGAATCATTTGGTTATCATTTTATCAGAACTGGTGATACTGTTTCTAGGTTAAAGTGGGAACGATTTCAATAGTGTAAAGCAGTCCTCATGTCAAATCCAACATTGTTAGATTCCACTCAGAAAGTGGAATAAAAGCCTCCTAAATAACTGGTCTTTGAGTAGATTCCTAGACTATTCTTTGAGAAGTTGTCTAGATTTTCATATTATGACACAACTTCATTATTATGAGACATCTTTACTTTAAAAGGACAACTATATTTTTCTGAGGGTAAATATATACATATATAGAGTGTTCTGTTTTACTGGATTTGTTTTTTTATGATATTCCTTATTTTTATATGGAGGGTCAGGTTCGAGGAAGCAACAGAATTTCAAAGTAAAAGTATCACATTTCACCGAGTTCTATATCAAAGCCATGCATAAAACATCCCATGATTTTTATGTTGCAGCATAAATCAACTAAGTTTAGTCATAACCACACTGAACACTATATGATACTAGTTCTGTGTGATTCAGGGTTTTGCTATTTGTATGTTACTTAAACACGTCATAAAATGACTGTGGTATCTGTTCAGTGTGTATATTTTTTGAATTCCTTCTCAGAAGATATAATATTTTTCCCCATCCCTGAAAGAATAAATTTGTGGCATTTAAGGAACTCTCATCAAAAACCTTCATGTGCTATTTATTCGCAGTAGATTCTGATTCTCCATCCTGTTAATCATTACACACTGAAAACAACTTATTAATTGGCTGTCTCTCTTTCTTTTGATCAGTGATTCTTGGAGTTGAAAGGGTGTGGAAACCTGTTATTTTTAAGTCCAGAATCTTAATCCCTAACAGATTTCTCATGAGACAGAGCTCTCCCTCCACTTTGGAGAAATGTGTGGGAAGGTTTAGTTTAACATGATATATATATTATATATAGACTTAAGATATGGTACAATTAAAAAGTAAATTTAAATAAAATGTTCGGTTTAAATATGTTTGTTTTCAACCAAATCCCACTACATTTTATCCCATTTCTTTTTATGTTTCTTGATGAGAAATGTCATCTTTTGGTGAAAATATTCACTTCTGGTAAACATTTTCATCATGCCATTTACTGTTCATCAAGCAGAGAGGTCTTGTAAAAATGAGTAGGAGTACTGTTGTGTATCAATTGTCAACTAGGAAAGATCAATGAGGAGACATGAAAAAAAGCTCAAATATAAAGAACTGTCACTTGAGAAGGGCTGAATAACACTGTAAGGACAATCTTAATCATAAGATAGAGAGGAACAAGAATGTAGAGAGCAGGACAATCCCATGGAACAGTTCAGATGTCCATATACTATTATGAGAATGAGGTACACAAATGAAGGGCTCTGGATGTTTTCATAAACAATGAAAATATTGGTACAATGGAAGCTGGTAAGATTTTTCAGGAGGGATACATAAAAAAAATCCATAATGTAGATAGAAATTGTTGCTGAAAGTCTGTGGGTAGTGATTGCAAGGGATAAGAGAACAGAGCACTGCTGGGACCAGGAATATAGCGCAGACCACCCAGAGAGGATGGTCTACTAGACAAAGCTTTTTGTGAGTATCAACCAGAATAATCGAAAGCTCACGGCTTAGCTAGTGATAATGGGGAATTTCAACTATCCACTTTTCTATCAGGAAAACAGCTGATGAGTAAGATAATTTTCTTCCTTAGCTTTCTTCCTTTGGTGCTAATTTTTAGATTCATAAGGAGGATTCAAAGTAATTGGAGGGGATGCTCTTCTAAAGTTGATTCTAAAGGATAGGGAAGAAAAACTGTGAATATGGAGAGAGGCAAAATGTGTAAGAGAATGTTCTTTGTGATTTTTAAAAAGAAAGGAGAAATATAAATAAAATAAAAATGACAATTTTCAGGAATAGAGTCTTAAAAAATTGATGGTAAAGAGTTTAAGAAAGGATTTAAAAAAAAAAAGAATAACATGAGCATTATCAGTAAAACTATTTGAGCCTAAAGGAATGACAGAAAGTACAACAAAACACCTGCTTAGCTAAAACTTCATTGGACTCAAATACAAGAAGGAAGCAGATTACTAACATTAGTGGCACCAGCAAAGGGCCTTTAGAGCAAAAAAAAGAAATCACAAACTACTGTGAATGCAGGGTACCCTGTAACATTACTTTTAGCCTGATCAAAAGGCAGGCTAGTTCAGCCCCAGCCCTGATTACATTCCTGTTCCACTTTTCTTCTTTTCTTGAACGAGATCTAGGAGTCGTGACACTGCAGGTGTCAGATCAGTTCATTGATTTGTCAGAAAAAGGAAAAAAAGTCTCCCCCCCCCCCAAAAAAAAAAAAAATCATTTTTTGATCTGATTTGCCACATAGTTTCTAGATGTAGCACAGGACTAAATGCCTCTGGGGATAAGGGCCAGGTAGCAGGACTGGCAGTAATAACTTACACTGACTGAATTAAATTAACATAACTGTATTCTTATTTAAGTCTGAGTTTTCGGATCAATTACGTTTAAAAAATAGTCGTCCCTGGATACCTCACAAAATGATGGAAGTCCTCCCCACAGGATTTATTCTGAGAATTTGCAGATGAAGGATGAGGCTGCAAACTGGAACAGAGCAATAGGGTATGGTGCAGAAATGGTGACAGCGAGGAGCAGCAGAATTACACAGCATTAGAACAAGTGATCACGCAGAAAGGTGGCAGGGAATGGCAAAGAGGAAAAATCAAAGAGGGAAAAGTAAAAGGAAAAAAAGGAGGCAGTTGTTTGTATGAACAGACACTCCAGTGGCGGAGAATCAACAAATGTCAAATATCAGGACTTCAGTAAAACTTTAGACAGACATCACCTCAAATGATATTTTATGATCCATCTAGAGGGTGACTGCAAAGCTGTTTTTGCGCTCTTAGGGAAACTCTGAGAAAATGATTTCTGATACTATCTATTGCTATACAAGATTTTGTATGCATTTTTGAACCACATAATAGAGAGTTTAAATCTACTAACTTAGGCACAAAGGAAAAGGTGACAAGCTAATCATCTCAGATCATTTATACCTTCTGTCGCTCAGTAAGAGTTCTTTGTAAAATGAAGAGGAATACAGCTGAACTTGGGTAATGGAAGGATTAATCCATAAATACTACCTCTCTTTTATGAATTTGTATCCTTTGGTTAAAGCAGAGGAAATAAAAACCCAAGTCTGATTCTAAAGCTGATTTCTAAATCAAAGTAATCAACTTGTGGATATATTTATCAAATGAAGGCATAAATCAGAAAAAAAAACTTAGGTTAAATCCAAAACTGTGGTCAGACCAAGGTATTCCAAATGTGCCTGTTTAATATTCACTGCAGATTAATGGGTATTGCACATTGATTCTAGCTGTACTTTTAGAGGAGATGGAGGAGGAGGCAAGACACTGAGACAAAAAACACAGTCTTTGTTTCAGAAACAAAAATGAGATCGTAAAATTGAAAACACGAAAGTGGAAGAGAATCACTAATAACTATATTCTTTATCTTCAAAAAAAAATCAACAAAACCTTGCTTCCCTGTATGTTCCAGTGTACTACAGGCAGGCATTATCCAGCCCCTTTCTAAATGTTGGCAGGAGAGTTTGGTTCCCAACTCTGTGAAATTCTAAAATAGAATGAAAATGCAGCTATCGTACTTTCTAAGCTCTTGGTAGATATTTTCACTTACTTTGTCATTTTCAAGGGAGAAACAATGGTGGCATCTGTGCCCTGGTGCTAAGTGCTCATTTGCATGCAGAGGCAGAGAGATATCCGTTTATTATCAATTTTATGCATTACTTCATTTCATGGTGTTAAAACAATTACATTCAAAGGGTTCAGCAGTCCACAGCCAAGCTATTCAGGGCTCCAGCAGCATCATATAATAACGTTATTCAGGGAGAGACACATACATCATAGTATACAGACTTAGAAGTAAAAAAGAGAAAGAGAAAGAGAAAGAGAGAGAGAAGTAACTCCTATAGAACTGGACACAGAATTTGTAAAACATCAGAGATATTAATTACAATAAACAGGCAAACTCAGGGCAGATAGACCCCAAATTTATTAACTTCTGAATTACTTTCCCAGAAAGTAATTCAAATTTCAAATCTTCCACAGAAAACAGTTTCACTGTGAGATCCACTGTTGTATATGGTCCTAACAACTTTTACACAGCACCCTTCATAACCCATACTGCAAAGCTGCAATGAGCAAAAGAAGTAGAGGCTGTGTATATCCCTTCAAAGACTTTAGAAAACGTACCTTGAAATAGCAAACAAATGGTTTGGTGTGAAGAGACTCTTGTGCTGAGAGTGCTCTCTACAAGCAGTGGATTTGCAATCTGATTATCTGGTTACTCATGTCAAGGCTCCGCCAAGCCTCCCATGAGGAATTTACATTTGTCTATGAATTTACATTAGCTAAAACAGCTGTCTGGGCAAAGCATTTCAAGGTTTTAAAATGCGAATCTGCCCTCCGACAGCAATCTACTCTCCAAAAGCAAAGGAAAACTGTGGCTCAGCAGTGAACACATTAAAAAAGCTCTTCCACCTTCAGAGTTTTCCTTATTGAGCTTTGCAAAATGTTTGTTTCAGTAGAAGGAAACTACTTAAATGATCATTTGCTGAAATTTTTAAAAGTGCAAGAAAAAAATCAAATCAAACAACTTTTAATAATACTTTAGTGCCAGAGGAAAATAAAATCAAAGCTGTCACTATAAAATAAAAAGGCAATTACCAACTTTTTGATTGTTATTTCTTTAGGCATCTACCTCAAGAAAAGGACTTGAATACAGCACAAGAGGAGACAGAGAAGACTTTTTGAAATACTTCAACACAGAGGACATGTGAAATTAAGAAAGGAGTTGTATTATCTGTCTGGGCTATCACAGATGACGGTTTGTGGAAGTGCTCAGGAATTTCTTCTCGGTTTTGACCAAGGATAAGTCATGAGTACTCAGTGTAGCAAGAAGGTATAGGTCTGCTCATGCTGTGCAGAAACGCAAACTCTGAACAAACGAGCTTAGCAACTTTAAGAAATGGTTGTTTCTTGCTAGAGATGTCAGGGCAACGTGGCATCTCTGGCAGCTCCTGAGGTATGGGCCATTCTCTCCAGGAGGCATAGATACACGGCCAGATTGCCGTGTGGTGCTGTGGGGTGAAGACACAGAGCAGATGCCTGCTCTACCATCACTGGATGGCAGAACCAGGCCGTACGCTTTCACTCTTTCCTCACAGTGTTTCAGGTACCAAAGTCCCAGTGGAGAACTGAAGGCAGCAGATTTCTAGCAACTCCTGGCATTGGAGGTTTCCGCTGTTTCTGCTGAGTGTTCCAACAGCCAGGACCTCCTCCTGATCCATCTGGCCATGGCCCTGCCATAGTCACCCTCTACCATTAAATAATCATGGTGCCAAGAGGAACTCACTGTGGTATACCTGTGTGGTCTGCAAAAGCCATCTAAGAAACAACGTAAAGGCATACTTAATTGGCCCATGTTGATTTCTCATTAGGTTGCAAGCAATGTCTTGTCTAGCCAGTTTAAAGCTAGCTTGGCTATCTTTACACTACATTGCAGTCACAACACAACATATACCTCAGGGGCAAGAAGAATGCCTACTACCAGCTTTATTAGGCTATACAAATTAAGCAACTTTTAGAACTAAAAAATTGGGTCTAAGTTTTATGTCAGTAGCTACTAGTTTATTTCATTTTGCAGGGCTCATTAGCTCAGACACAACTCTGTGGCATGTCTCTATACCTCTTGCTGTTCAGCCACTGGCTTGTGCAGAGGTCTATTCATCGAGATGTGTGCAGTAGATATACGTCAGGCACTTATAGTGGAAGACAAACTCATACACACAAGGTTCTTCAGTCAAATCTCTCCTGCTATACAAGACTAGACAATGACCGTCATATTTTAGCAGACATTTATAACACAAATCCTAACCATTTCACTGCTACTTGGCTTTTCTTGTTGTTACTCAATCATCAATCTAAACTCTTTGAAGAAAGGATTGTCTTGTCTTTTTGTCATTATGCCTGTGTGATATAGTCCCAAGAGCTGATCATGAGTCTGAAGATACAAATATTAGCCTAATAATAAAATTATAATAAATTATAATAAAATCTTAAAATATAACTAATAAATAATTGTCCTTTTAAATAAATCAACTACTGGAAAAGAAAGAGAATGATAGCCAACAGGAAGAAGTCCTGGCAAGACATTTTTCATAGATATAAAAAAGACAAGGCTAGCAAAATGTAATACAAATGGGTATATAGATGAGTTGTAAAAACAGAAAAAAAAAGACCTTACAGGAATTCCTTGAAGAAATTGAGATTTGCAAGCTCTGTTTTAGTCTCCTCTTTTAAAAATCGTATCTCTAAATATTAGGTGCAGTTCATCATTATTAGAATTCAGTAATCTCTTTCCTTCTGAACAGAAAACACACACAAATTCATAAGTTTGCATTTGCTCATATTAACTAATTCACGTATTTTAGTTTAAGAGGCTAACATAATCAAAAAAAAAAAAAAAGAATGCTGCATACACATTGCTTAGACTGCTTTTTATGAATTCTCAAGAGAAATGTCTTAATTTTACTATATTTAATAGGTATGACTGAAAAATGGACTAATGGACTCCAAGAATGTGTGCACAGAGGACTGCTCTAACTGGTCATCCAGGCTTGCTACTGCTTTCGGCAGACACCGAAATGCTGAAGGGCTTCAAAAGCTGTAGCAGCTGATTTTACTTCAATCCAATTAGAAAATTTAACCATTCACAATGAGTTAGAGATATCTGTGAAGAATTACGTAAGCATTTTATCTTGCTGTCTTACTGGAGAAAAAGCTGCATTGCACAGAGTTCATTTGTTTGCTGATAGCTCTGGAATCAGTGCTGGTGGCTTCAAGGTGTGAAGAAAGGATCTAGAATTTGTAGGTGAAATGGTGTTATACTATTCTGCAGCACAGAATGTACTCCCAAACTGGGAACAAATAAGAAGTTCAGAAGATAGATACTTTCATTATGCTTTAGCCTTTCTTTTCTTCTTATATTTAAATAAAGTTAAGTATTATTGTTATTGTAGAAGAATTTTACTTCCTTTAAAAGAAATGGTAGGTTAACCATTTTATATAAAGGATCAGATCCGTAAAATGCTATGAAATTCTACCCCCATAGAAAGAGATGTATATTTATATATACATAGATATGACTACTGGATACAGTAATTGTTTGAATAAGTCCCTGCAACTCCACTGATATCAAAGGAGTTATGCTAACTATTGCCAAAAGGGATTTTGACTTTATGAATCTAAAAAATTGGAGATCAAGAGAGACATTAGAAGCACAGGTTATGTTACTTAAGTATGCAAAATTAACCATCTAAAATATTTTTAAGCAAGAATTGTAGAACAATGAACCATGTAAAAATGAAAAACAAAACTGTCTCTTATATGCTAGAATATTCATCAAATGGTGATGGTACTGGCTCACTGTCTGTCAAAAACAAAAGAAAAGAAAACAAAAAAGCAACTCCAGAATGACTGCCAAAGGAAAACATGCACTTGGGTATGAGAAAATTTAAGTAAGAAAATAATTAATATAAAGAAGCTGACAGTCAAAGCCTCAGTGATGATAAACATCTGCAGCTTTCATTATGATCCATGGTAAGTATACGTACATAGCAAGTGTTCAAACAATTTCTGGGTTTTACCCTTACACAGTAATGATATATGGCTCATAAATGCACCATGAGTCCATAGCAAACACACAGCTAAACACACAATAGCCTTTCTCTGCTTCCTAGTTTTTTTTTTTTCTTGTTTTGGGTTTGATGTTCCTCTTTGGTTTGTTGTAGGTGCTAAATAATCTAGCCACCTGGTCACTAATATATGCAAGGAAATGTTGGGTGGGTTCATCTCCTTTCAAATATCTCCAAAGCCACAGCATACTCCTTTTCTGGGTCTGTTCATAGGAAGTTAGTTTTCAAACTGGCCTGCAACTCCTTTTCATAAGGTACTCAGAGTAGGCAGGTGGCAGGTTGTTAATTCACCCCCTGCTCGTTCCTAGAGGTTGCATGATAAAACGAGCCACATGCTTACGACTTTAATGTGCTGGGTGTTCAAAAACAAGATGATTTCAGGACAAAACAGCATCCTTGCTAGCAGTTGGCTGAGACATCAAGAACAAGAAGAAGAATTTCTAAGACCTTATTGGTGAACATATGGCAGACTCTGATTTCCTTACTAAATCAGATGATATTACTAGAACTGGGTCATTATGCACACATTGTAATCTATCGTTAAGCCCAACAAAGTAATATTTAGCTAGTGTTTTAATTGTACTACTGGGATTTATCTCTGCTTTTCAAAGAAAAAAAAGTCAAAGAAGGGAGGAAGGGGTGGCAAATTTTCAATTTTAATAACAGGAGATTGCCAGTTTTGACAAATGATACTAACAGCTTATTCAGATAATGTTTGCATATAGACATAGTTGCACATGTTTTTGGTGTTATTTAGGAGATAGGAATAGCTTAAATTAGTCATTCCTTTTCATGCCTTCCCTGAAAAGTACATTTCTCCTCTCTGTATATGCTTTTAAAATGCAACTTAGCAGTATGTATTTCAAAGCCTAAAGCCAGGCCATCACTACCAAACTACCGAGAGGACAGTTGCTCTGCCAGTGTTCAATACATCTGCACATGCTATAGAACTGATAGAATACAGGAAGGAAATTAACCTCTTGGCCTGGAAATCAAATGGTCCCTCATAGTATTAATCCATATGGCTGCAATCAGTTAAAGCAAAGATGCATCTTTCTAATCTCTGCTTCAGAGTGATCCTAAAGCATGAGTTCCTGGGTGGTAGGAACTGAGGTGTATGGGTGTATTTTTGCTGCTTTTTTTTTTTAACACTTCTTCTCACGTGGTTTGTGAGACGCGCACAGGCTGCCGATATAGGTGCTGTTTAGTAAGGATATACAGCAGAAGGGAGAGTTGTGCATTTCCTCTGCAGGCCAGTCACCCCATACCTGTTAAATGTACTTATTTTGCAATGCGTTAAGAGAAACTGCTCAGAAAAATCCCATATCTGTCCCCAACAGCTGGAGATAAAGAACCCTGTTTTCTTTTCTGTCAGGGTTAATAAAACAAGCAACTTATTAAATAGCATTTTGGCAAACACACTAGATAATGAATCCCATACTATAGTTAAAAGCTTTTAACAATTAAAAAGATTTATGAGACGGGAGCGCTGCAACACACGAGCACCAAAGGAGTGAACCAGCTCCTGTGCGGCCCATCGCCGCGAACGCGGAGCCGCGAACGTGCACGAGCAGCACGTGAGCGTCGAAGCCGGAGCGCGCTGAGCGCAACGGGAAAGAAGGTGTCCGAGGAGGCAGAAGGGCAGAGGAGAAGGAGGAGTGAGGCGGTCCCGGCAGGTAGGCACACGAGTGCAGCCGGGCTGATGCCTCGGAAGCCCGGCTCTTTGATGGGGCTCCACGGCCGGGTACGGCAGATCCCGCGGCCCCACAGCCCATTGTTCCCCATCAGCTACAGTACATGTCCAGTGTCTGGTTTGTCAATCATCTGATTCAATGGCTGTTTGCCTGGGAAGCTGCTGACAGGGGGCTAGGGGGGCTTGCCAGAGCTTAATTACCGTACCTCATTAAAGGGCTTCTCATTCATATTCAGTAAGGAATCATTCAAGCAGACAGATATGTCTTTGTTAGATGAACTGAAAAACATACTTTTAAAAAAATCCCTACCACTTACGTATTTACATTTGTTTGGTTAAAGAACTCTTTTCATTATGCTTAGGACGGAGAGGGAAAAAAAAGAAGAAAAAGAACAGGAAAGAAAAAAAATGAAAGGAAAATTAACTAAAAGAGTTAGCATTTGTAAACTGACAGGCTTTTATTGAGTAAAAAAATAGATTTCATTATATAAAGAGAATCAAATTCAGCTTTCATTTGTGCTTAGTTCACAGGGAAGTAATCTTTTTCTGTGAATGCAAGGCTGGAGGGGTTAAAAATTGTCTGCTTTACTCCTGGCAAAGGCTTGGTTAAAAATGTCAATACTATTTTTCCTTAAAGGAAACATTATGCAAATTTTGCATTCAGTTTGCCTAACTTTTTCGTGTAGGCTTCTTGTTATTGTTAAAGTAAAAAGCGCAGGGCTAGAGCCTTCTAGCTGATACAGCTGAAGCTGTGCTGATACAGGTCAGCACAGCTTCCTTGCTCATGGAACGCTGGCTTGGAGGTGGTAAAGATATGACTTAGGGCTTCGCTCCAGCTGTTGATGACCTTCCAGCAAAGATAACATCAGTTCATATTCATTGACAAGCGTAATAATAAACCTATCTTTCTGTGAACAAATGCTCTACAGAGGAAGAAAATTTCATTGCAATCTGTTCAAAAGCTTCCACCTGCAAGCTCACAGTAATATTTTTATAGTTATTATTTTTAGTACCTATTTGCATTAAAATAAGAATCCAAACCAGAACGGAGATCTCAGTTCTTGAGGACTGGGGAACTTCTGACCACCAAAGTATGGCATTGGTCTTCTGACTTTTTATTATTAGTGATCTTGTTTGAGGTATTGCCTCTGAGAAGGCAGAGAAATATTTGTCTCAGGATGGTTCTAAGAAAATTTCCTCTTTAATATTTGTTTTTTTAAAAAAATCACAAAACTTATTTGCGTGAGCATTTTCATGATTAGATGTTTTTTGTGTTTTATTTATTTTATATATATATATATATATATTTATGTATGTATGTATATGCTTAACTTCCAAGTTATAAGTCATCTGATGCAGCCATGTGTGTGGTACTGACATCCCAGGAACAAAAGTAGCGTGTTTAAAGGCATTTGATCTTGCACAGGAGCGAGTTCTTAGTCCTGTTTACACATGGCTGATCTGAGATGAGAAGAAGAAGAAAGAAAGCTGAGAAAAGAAGAGAGAGAGCATATACTTTCTCTTCTCCCACATTGCTGATATGCAATCCAGGTTTTCGGTGCCTGCTAATTTAGGTTGACTTTTCTTTGCCTTTGACTTTACATTTTTGGAAATAAAGCAAGACATGAAGAGAGGGCTGTGAAGAGCCCTTGTGTGGTTAATATAGTTTCCCCCTATTTCATTCCCAGAAATGGTTTTAGAAGAAATTAAAAGAGAGTCGCCTAAAGGCAGACACAAGGCACAGAAATTTAATTCTGCATGGCTAAAGTTTGGCCAAATTATAAGCATCTGATAACAGGGTCTTTTCTATCCGATGCAAAGGACTTGGCAACTTCATCTATCAGCAGAGGGATACAGAAGTTGGGGACATCATATTTATTGCTGGTTTATGATAGGGAGCAGCCAATCAAGCCACAGGATTTCCACAATGTATACTGACAGCTAACAATAGCCTGGCTAATTAGAGCCCCTCTGCCAGGAAGACTGCATCAATCCCGTAATTGAGAAATAAGTGCATCACTCCAAGTCAGTAATCCCTACACTCTATTCAGCTGAAGCAATTTCATCTCAGTATAATAAGGCATAAAGCCTAACATCATGTACACTAATAAAAGATACTATCTTTTTATAATGTGATCAAATTTGAGTTCCTGTTGGGGCAATAACCTGGTGTTTCCTGATATCTGTGCATTTAAAACTTCAATTATAGCTCTATATTCTGCACAGTTTTGCCTTGAATACATAACAGATGTTTATATTGAGATGAATGCTTTGTGGACCCAGAACTGTCATCAGACCTCTCATAATCACATTTTCACCTATGCATATGGTATACACCTGTGGCTTGTTAGAACTGTACTCAGCTGCAGTGTGGGAGGTTTAAACACAGCACTGTTTTTTTTATAATATCTTTCATTCATATTTGATGTGTCTGTTATACTTTTTAATGCTTTTTTCTCGCCTGGTATATCAAGCAAATAATACAGAAATACAAGAAAGAGCGAGGCTCTTTTAAAGCTATACATCTCAGTGTTTTGCATAGAAAAATAAACATTTAATACAATTTACAAATTTAAAAATGTAATTTCAATACATGCAAGATGTGAACAGTCTAAGGGAATATTGTGGGACAGTGGTAGATTTCTGTGCTAAAGATACACAAGAAAACCAGCCCAGAATACAAAGTAGAGGTTTATCATACACATGTTGGGTTTTGATGTTTATCTGTTTTTGTGAAGCATATATGCTTGAAATATACTGTCAGGAAACCATCAGGATCTATTTTTCATTTCCTATTTACAGATATATCCAGTTTCCAGCAAAAAGTCTGGGGATAGTATGAAAAAACACCTCACAATAGACACAGTTAGAAGTGGATTTTAGACCATTGACACTGCCCTTGCAAGGGTAAAAACCCATGACTTTTGGGGAAATTGGGTCTGTGTTGTAATAGAACATGCTGGTTTTTCTTTGAAATTCATTCTTACACCAAGAAAGCTTGATGTGGAGAGAAACTGCCTAGCTCTAGATGGACAAAAGCCGTTTGTTCAGTGTAGTCAACCACAAGAACAGGCAAAGCAGACTAAGAGAAGGGGGAAACAAAAAGAGGCGTTAAAAATCTCCTAATCCCCAGCAGGCTTCACATGGCACTTGGAGAAATGCCTGTTGATGGGGAAAAAGGAAAAAAAAAAAAAAAAAAGTGAAACCCAGTGGATTCTTGCTATGAATTTTGAAACTGCATCCTGTGATTTTGAATTCACGGCCTCAGTGTTGGCTTAACCCAAAATCTGGTGAAGTTGATGTGATTGCTTCCTCCAAAGTCGGTGGATCAGAAGCTAGTGCACAAACAAGGCATTTTAAAATCTCTGTGTAACTGAAGATAAAAACAATTAAGACTAGTTTCTTTGGTTTGAAATTATAATAGACAAACCCTTCTTTAAATTAATTAAAACCCCAATGAACAATCTAAGCAGCTCATCTTATCTAGCTTTTTGGCATAAATTGATTATTAAATTATTTACATGCCAAAATGTATGACAGGTGCTTTAAAATAATCTATATAGTAGAGTCTTAATGACAAAATTTGTGCCTAAAATAATTAAGAAGCACTTTGGAAACTTTGATAGTAAGAGTTAATTTTTCATTATTATATTGTCGGTAATATCTACCGACTATATAATTAGATATAGAATATAATTAATAATGAATTCATGGGTAAGAGACAAGGTATAAACTTAATATTAACCTTTATGAGTCCACATACATTTTCTGTGACATACATTTGAAATGTGTACAAGAAAGACAACAGCTTTCAGCTTTATGAAATTTACCTCTGTGAGTGTGATTTAGGCCCACTCTTAAAGTTTTAAATGATTATTCCATGTAGTCTGCTTGTCATGATCAGCTAGGACATTGCATCCTGTGCTCCTAGGCCGCTTTTGTGCATAAACAGTAGTGCCACAGAATACAAACTCTCCCTCTCTTCAAAAAAGCCAACAAAAAGTCATCTCTTTAAAAGGCAAACATGACAATGATGTCTTAATAGCAAGGTTTTATATATAGATTTATGTGGTAGAGCAAAATTGGCCTATCCCTAGGGGCATAACAAAACTTGATAACACTTAGGCGCTCTTGGATAGTGCTTATCTGGTTGGTATTTAATTTGCAACTTGTTAGCCATTACTCATGCAGTTTGCTAACTTCTGTTTTTCATATATAGTCACATTAACTTTTTTACTTCAAGAAACAAATAAAATCTATTGTCACTTATAAGCCTGAACATTGGATGTAACCAGATGAGCAAAGGACCCATGATGCATGCTAACAGATTCCATTCATTCTCTTCTGTCCTAAACACGGAGAAAAATTCATACTTGAGATTCAGTTTTAAACCTTTCAGCTAAAGCATTCAGTGGAAGCTGCTCTGTGATTCTACTGCCACATATATAGGCTCAAAAGGAAAACAGTTTTATGAATAAATTGATTCAGTAATGCATAGAATCTCAAGGCACACTTCTAAGATTATTGTAGTACTCATATTTGACAGTATATCAAGTAAGTAAAGAATTGTGATGAGAAAAGTGTTAGGAGGGACCTTGAAATGATAAATATTTAGTATCTCAATAACAGTAGCAGAAAAGGAAAAGTCTTGAGCATGTTACCTTGCAGAGGTTGAAAAATGAATATCAGAGGAAAGGCTTCTGATTCAAGCTACTGACATTTTGTTTTGGGATTCCCTATTTAACGGGGTACTTTGATGCCAGCTGATTGACGAATCCTGTAACTTATGACACACAAATAAACACTGCTTCCAGTCAGGCTCCAGAAGTGTTCACCCAGGATAAGAATGGGAATAGTGTCCAGTTCTGAGCAAAGTTTTATTACTTGCTTTTCAATGTTCGTTACCACAATAGACCTCTATTTTCTCTGCACATATATGCACATCTTTTGTCTTTTCTTCAAACACCACTATTTTCTGACAGTAGATTTAGTTTGCCTGTGTAAAAATTAAGCAGCTACTAATGGCATGCAGTGTAATGATTTTTTCCTAAAATTAGCTCACTTTTTTTTTTTTCAGCAAAAATTTTTCTCTGGGAGGTAGGCTTGTTTAAGGTCTGCACCATCCTGATCCTTGTCATCTTGTTTCATTAACTAATTCTTTGTAGTCAATGTTACGTAAAAATCACCATACTAAATGGGTGTAGTACAGCATATCATTATAGGTTATCCTTACTATTTACAAATGTTTGCTGTTAGAGTCACCTCTTATCTAGCAAAGGTCTCTCAGATACTTGCTCTTCTCTAAATAGTGATTACTGGAAGGAATAATTTTTTTAAAAAATCTTTTATTAAATAATATTTTTCAGCGTGAGATACAAAATTATTTTAACATTAAGGAAATCCATCCTTGGAAAGAACTATAAACTAAACCACACATGAAGTGACGGAAATAATAATTATTTGTTACTCATCTTATTAAGTTCATTTTTTCTTTTTACTTACTTTATAACTTTAATGAAGGCTGCTAAGATCACATTGTCAAGTAATTACCCTATGTATAAAAACTTAGAATAAATCTTTGCTGCACTTAAAGGAACTAGAGCATCTGAACTTCTGTTGCAGTTCTTTACAATCAAGTGGCTACCTGAGAAGCAGGTTAATGTCCAGACCAGCCTTGAGTTCCCTGAGGAACAAGGTACAGTGCAGCTATTCTCTGCAAGTCTAGGAGTGCCCTAGAAAATCCAGGCTGATTATGGCTACTCTAGCTACTAGCTACTGTGATGGAGTGGTAGTGATAGAGCGACTAGGAATTCTAATAGAAAGAGTTTCTTGTGTGCCATTTTTGTATTTTGTAATGAAATTGATGTCATTAAAAAAATAGGTTGATTTTCAAAACAAACAACAGCATGCTGAATTCATACCTATGTAAAGCAAACTACTGATTAAATATCACTTGCCAATTCAGTAGCAGGATTTGATCCCTTTGGAGGCTGTGTGTTCAATTTCATCACAAATTAGAACCACATTTTTGGATTACTTATTTCTAGCATTAGAAAGTATCCATTTCTGTAATCTTCCTTATTCTCTATTTCAGAAATGGATGTTATGGTAGGTTCATTTTTCTTTGAATGAGATGGTATATAACATCAAACTTGTGTTTGGAGTTTTTACAGTGGTATCTTGGAAAGTAAGGAGTATCTTAATAGTATCATCTTCTTCTTAGGTAACTATTTAAAAATTAGTGCTATCCTTGAAATAGTCCTTTCTCAATTACTTTCCAGAGAGAGAAGATCAAAAGGCCCTATCAAAACAGCTTAAGTTTCAAATTCTGAATATCAAACTCTTAACAAAGCCCTCTTTAAAGATCCAAAATATTGTTTTCACATTTGCTCAGTGAATAATTTCAATCTATTATGAATGGCAGAAAAAAACAAGGCAATCTGGAAAAATAAATTAATCAAGGATAAAATTATTTATTATTTGTGGCTTTTCAAAAATGAGGTCATTCTAACTTGATGGAGACTAGCTGGAATTCTATTTCTCAAAGTCCATTGCTTAAGGAACAGAGCCTCTCATTGTGACTTTTATTTAGTATCATCTTACTGTTGAATAACATTTTAATTCACAAGAATTCTTCTTGTGCTGCTGTGGGGTCATAACAAAATATTAGCCATATTGTCGATATAAAGAAATTATATCACTTTGGAGATATATCAATGTTTTTACATACAAGAATATTGAGAGATCTACTGATACAAATATTTCTTTTGCAGATTACAGTATACTTGAGGTGGTCCAGATGTGTATTCCATGTCATTTGTACATCAGAAATATCTGTGTAGTACACAGGAGACTTCAGTGTTTTTATAATTGCCTGGTGTCTCGAAAACATTTTAATCACTGAATGGTTGGGTTTTTATTATGAACGCAGCTTATGGTGTTACCACATATCACACATTTTTGCAATTTGAAAAGAGCAGATTCACAGAAAGCTTCTCTCAGATGGAGCAATGCAGTCTGGTAAACACAGTGCAAGGTTTTTTTTGAATGTTTTTGTATGCCATAAAGTTGTCTTTAAAATGCATAAAACTTGTCTCTTCTTGATAGGTAATTTTGCACCCTCTTCTGGCCAAGACATTTGCTTTTTTAGACATAAAAAAATAGCTGAAATAGGTGAATTCAACATAATGTTATTCAACATTAATAATAGCAACTCACAATGAAAAGTGTATGTTAAATAAAGACAAACTCCTAATACCTAATACCTCCAAATACCTAAAAATGAAACATATCAGATCCTGAAGGTCAGATGTGTTTTCACCCTTTGCACTGAAGAATTTCACACCTGAATCTAAAAAAGAAAAAGAATTTACAGATGAATCTAAAAAAGAAAAAGAATATGTTGAAATACATACATTATATTGAAACTGTTCTCCTCTGGATCCACTACCAATCACCAAGATAAAACTCATCTCTCTTCTTATTGCTACGTGCAAGGCCCTTCCAAACCAGACAAGTTTCCTTTTCTTTCATCCTTTCACCTTTTATATAGCTTGAGAATTTACAAGTAAAAAAATGTCATTTAAGCAACAGGACAAAACAAAGCTACAGTTCTGCAACTTGCGCTTCAGAAAACTTTTCACTGGCTCTCTGAAAGAAAAAAATATCTTCAGTGCTAGAACTCTTGTTGTGGCCTCTCCAAAAGAGGTAACAACTAGCGGCAACAAATATTTGAATAAACCAGGACATGCTCATATATTTATACTTGAGTCTTCGTGCACTTACTCTTTAATTATGAAAACAGCTGTACCTCTGATGGTCTAAGACTAAGGAAGACAAAGTCTGTGGGTACATATTACTGTGAGCAACAAACTTGGTTTGAAGACAGATGAACAATTTGACTACAAGCCTCTAAATATCTACAGAAGCAAGATCTAAAGAAGCAAATACTGAACTGTGAGTTTCATGACATTGCATTTATCAAACTTCTTCTTAGGTGTTCATTTTTAAGGACCTTTTCTTTTTCCCTTTTAAAAGGCAACTGATATTGGTGCTTGGCTGTCAGCCGAGAGATCTCCAGTTTTTGCTCCCAGCTCATTATCTCTAATGATTTTCAAAAGTACTTGAATACATCCAGTGCTATTTTTTTTAAGTAAAGCATTTTTTTCTTAAATAAAGAAAAAAATTAGATTTCTTTTCTTCTTTTTTTTTTTTCCAGAGCTTCCACAGGGCCTAGGTTGACATTTGCAGAATGCAGGCAAGCCTTATGGGACAGACATTAAAAAAATTTCACTGGCCATGGCTAAAAAAAATTACTAAAATTCTTTGAAAGAAAGCTAGAATTTTCTTGGTCATTAGTGTAAATATCATTCCTACTTTTTCCAAAGTTAGAAAACGTGGTAGGCAGTAAACAGCAATTTTATCCACCAAACTGTTATTTCCTAGGCACTTATACCCTAGCTGTTTCCTACTCTTTCTATAGACTGTGAACATTAAAATGGGAACCGTTCCCAAGAATTGGAACTGAGTTGTCATCTTATCTTCTAGATTGCCCCATTGCCTAAGGTGCTACTCATCTGGACTAAAACCAGCAGCATCTGGCTTTAATCAATGACACCAAATCTGTCGCTTGTATTCTTTGTGGAATACCTTAATCTTTGATTAAGAGCAGTCTTATCATGCAAGTGCTCAGGTAGGATTCAGGATTTCATAAACTGTAGACACCTGCGAGGAAAGCACCTAATGCAGTATTGGATTTTGAAAAGAGAAGGCTTTGCTGGAAGGAGAATAAACTAAGAACCTCAGGTTCTCTGATTTATTGTTATCAGGTGGGTCTGCACTACTATTTCATGCTTTTGAATTTCTATTATTTACAATTTTTATATTTCTATATGGGGAAAACCTAGTAAATTCTACAGTTTCTCAATATTAAATCTTTATATAATACTAATAGTAATAATAGTAATAATAATAGTAGTAGTAATAATAATAATAATGTGACCAACACTGCTACCAGCTCTGGGCTAGCCTGTATTTTTGGTATATTGTATTTTACTGTTGAGACACTGGGTGTTCTCACAAAAAGTAGGGTGTCTGGAACCACAGCACCCAGAAGTTACTGGTGCTTTCCAGAGCCTCAATAAACTTTATACAGCAAGTGTTTTTCTGCTATTCTGGATGATGGGGGCAGGGGCTAGAGGCTTGCACAGGATCAAAATGCCATCATTTTCACAACAGTAAATTTCACTGGTTCCAAGCTTGCTGCAGTTCCCTTTTTATTGCAAATACATCAAACTGTCTCTGATATATCTAGCATGTCAAGGCTGAAAAAGGTTCACACATCAGAGGCTGACTTTGAGGGGGTGTTTAGAGGCGGGGGGGAAGTTGACATAAGGTACAAGCAGTCTTTCTGATGCACTTAAAACATGCCATTTTTATGATCCTCTTTTTTTATTTTTTTTTAAGCAGACAATGCGAGGATAAGAGGGCAGTGTCAAGAAAGGTGGCAGTGTGTCCCTCTCGCTTGGGACCCACTGATTTCAGACAACCTGGACCTCTTTCACAGAGCATATATCTCTGCTTCATTCCTAGGAAGCAGTACGTTCACTGACAGGTAGATCAACTTGTAGTTAGTGATTTAACTTACACTACCACTGTTAACATATTAAATTTGGAGTTTGATTTTTCCTTCTGCATTGATATATGTAATTTGACAACATTACATGTACAAATGGCATCTTTATGCATTTAATGAACAGTCTTCACTTTGCTCATTTTCTGTCTTCTGACTGCAGCTTTGGTTCAGAAAGAAACATCTAATAATAAATTTAAAAATTATTAAAGTATAATTGTAGGTGACTTGCTGACACTAACTTCTTCTTTATTCATTAAGCTCTGCTTCTCAGACACTTCTGGTTTCTGCATCTTATATATCAATTCCGTACTATTCAATTTAGCTGTTAAATTCATATCCCCTCCTTTGTCACACCTAAATAACAACATGCACATATAGGCAGACAATGAAGAGCAAGTGGAGGTTTGTGACTCACAGAAAGGCAAGCCGCTGTGATAAAATTTGAGGTAAAACATGGTTCTTCTCCATTTTACTGTAATTCTTATTTTTGTGTGTGTCCTATATAACCTGATTTACATCTGTCAAAGGATATTGAGAAAGCAAGCCCACAAATAGCAATAAAAAGTCACCAGCCTAAAGCAGCTTTGACATAAAACCAGAGCAGACACTTGCAGCGGTATTTTCTGTATCTATCTGGTTAGAGAGGGCATATCTGAAGTTCAGGGCTTCAAGGAAAAATATGATTGTTCTCCTATTCTCATATATGAATCTATCTTTTTATCTGCTGCCCCTCTTTCCTTTTGCAAATAGGAGATATATCTTTGAAATGAAGATAAATCTGATGTTATGGACAGAATGAAGAAGACAACACTATATAGTAATTTTCAGGGGACAATTGCCCTAATAAACACAAATTAAATGATCAAAACTATTCTTTTTCTTTATTAATCTTTTAATTAGCTATATTCTTTTCTATTAGGCAATGTCCTGAAAGGAGAAGAAGTATTTATGAGTGGTCCAGCTGACATTAGCATGTGAATCAGTCGATCATACATTCTGCATTAAACAGCATTATTGTTATATGGATGCTAGATCTCTGTTCTGGGGCACATACACTGAAGAGAAGGAAAAGACGGCACCCCAGAGAAGAATGAAAGGTACCATTATTATAACTTGTATGACAGTGCAATCTCATTGATTATTCTCAGCATCTTATTTCAGTTTCTGTTTTAATTTCATTTACTAAAAATGCCAGCATATTTTCTGGGCTGACTGTCACTTACAGGATTTAGTAATACATACAGAGCAATACTTAATTGCTTCTGACTTCTTGCTGTCTATAAATCTGAAGATCACGAAATAAAAAATTTTAGTGTCCTTTCTCTCTCCTCTACTCTCACATCTCCCACCTTGTAACTTTCAAGTTGAGAGGAGAGGAGAGGAGAGGAGAGGAGAGGAGAGGCCATTTTTCCCGATGGCCACAGAATGATGGGAATAGACAGTAAGTACAATGTATTGGATATCTACTTTATGTACAGAAACCTTTCTGCTATGTGGATAGAATAAAACAGTTCCTATCTTTACTGAAAAATCAATTCCAGTATAAGGACCACAGATTTAAGACTCTGCTTCTGTACATGATGAGCTACAGAACTATATAACCATGAGTGACTTCCTGAAGGAATTTCACCTTCAATTAGACACCAGATAAAAGAAAACATACTCTAGGCTTAAAAAAATAACTTTGATTTTGAGAACTTGACAAGAACTCAAATGTAGCACTGAAGTCAAGACTCATTTCCTCAGATACCCTATAGTTCATCTCCTGGGATCAGTCACGTACTCTCCAAAGATAATTCAGTGCCATAGATGGCATAAGAATACTTCAAGTTTGTTTCTGAAACTCATTCAGTAGGAACCGAAATGCAGTTAAACCAGCAGGAGCAAAACAAGAGCATTCCTTCACACTTTTTGCCTCCATCCTCCTGCAGTAACACCATGCATGACTTTAGCATTGCCAGCAGAAGTCTATATTATAATGATCACGTGATACAATGCAATTTGTTATTGTTGACATACTTGTTATTTTTTAAGGTCGTCTTTCACAAGCTCCCAAGAAATTACAAAAGCCAGCAG
This sequence comes from Crypturellus tataupa, assembly GCA_034781795.1. Lineage (NCBI taxonomy): Eukaryota > Metazoa > Chordata > Aves > Tinamiformes > Tinamidae > Crypturellus > Crypturellus tataupa. The sequence continues at coordinate 1,521,812 of JAWLRI010000002.1, forward strand.
GCTGAGAGATGTAGGTCTCGATCGAGAGATGGAAGTCTACACAGTACTAACTAAGCTACCTTAATTATTATTAATTCATCTGATAATGACTGCTGCTCAGGACAACTTGAAAAATCAGCAAAGGAAATACTGAAAAGTGATCACTGGACTCATAACCCTTTGGACTAATTGCATTCACTGAGTCAATCGAGTTGCGTTGGATTTTTGGAAAGTTTCTAAAAGCACAGGAAGATCATTTGCTAAATAAGGAAAGAGTCTGGAAAGATAGGGAAGCTTTAAAAGACAGCAAAAAGAGAATCTCAGAACATTAACCATTTCCAGGTGATCAAATGTTGACTGTAAACACGGATAACCTGTTGTAAAACCATCCATACTTATTTACATAGGCAATGGTATTTGATTAACTGTACCCATTCTAAGAGAAAGAGAAAAAATATAAGATTACTAAGAAGGGAGAAAATAAGGTGGTTGTCAGTTCTAATTCTATGGTTTCATTCTTAATGCTGTCAGGTGTATAAAAGCCAGCACAATAAATCTATATCTCTACACACTTGTTCGACAAACAGGAAAATCACACAGACTGTTCACTACAAGATAGGACTATGCTTTAAGTAGCTAATGAAAAATGCTGAGTATCTAAAGGAATCAGTCCCAAATTAGCAACAACTACTTTTCCTCCTTCAGATACAATTATACTTATAACAATAATAGTTATAGTGATTATTACCACTATTATAATCATAATCATAATTCTGATGGTCCTATATAGTGACACTGATGATTGCAGGCGCTCACTTGTTTTTTGTATGTAAGAAAGACATTCACCATAGCTCTCAGTTCTAAAGGTGATGGACATTGACAGTAAGTCTCCATGTTGTGAACCACTCCAAAGAATATATCTTGTTAACTGACTTATTCCAAATGTGTAGCCAAATTTTATTCTCCATAAAACTCCATGGAATAAAATTTAAGTCCAAAAAAATCGATGTGCAATACATTCATTTGGTGAAATATATCATGTTTGACTTTTGAACATGTTGAAGAAAATTCTTTATTGCAAATAACTAAAATATTCATCTTTTAAAGATATATTTAAAGCATAGTAAAATAATATTAAATATATCTTAATATATATTTATTACATATTATATATATATTTTAAAATATATATTAAATACATATATCTTCTGTTAAATAATTTTTCCATAAGGAAACAACGAACACAAACTTCAGACCTAACCTAATCTGAAATACTGACTCATGAGTTGGTCTCTAATAATATTATGGGATGTGCCAGAACAGATAAGACTTTTCGGTATTTTCAGTCTTTTCCTGTATTGCCTTTCTTGCAGTGGAGAATCCCTGTGTTGCAGAAGAGATGGAAAATATCCTTAGCTACTTGACTGCTTATACAATTTTTCAAATGTCATGCCTTAATTTCTGCCCCCTGTAGGCAATCATCCAATCCTATAACAGATTAGATTTGACTATCACTAGTTTCAATTACATAGCAACAAAAGTTCATAGTAGCCAAAAAATTTATCATGTCCTTTTGTTCAGTCAGTTCCTGTGAATTATTTTGGTGGTCTCCATTGTAAGAAAACTCCACAGCGGCTAAACTCCATGTAAATTAATATGTAAATAAACATTTCCTTTCATTGTGTTTAAACTTCACAACCTGGGATTCAGGAGTCCAAAAACAGGTATGGATGAACTTGCATCAAAAAAAAAAAAAGTCAGCAGTAACTCAAAGAAAAGATTTTTGTGATTGTTCAACAGTGTTTTCTTTGTGCATGTCTTCCTTGCCTAGCTCCATGAAGAATCACAAGCACAAACACTACATGTGGAGTCTGTGTTAATAAGAATAAAATTTTGTGTCTATCTGTAATGGGGACTGTAAATGAACAGAAAGCCTGTACACAATATCGCTGGAGTCTCCACCCTTGCAATCCTCACTCATGATTATTAAGGAAATGATGTGCCTTTCCTACTAGCAAACCATGTCATAAATAACCTCTGATTATACAAAACATACTTGAGGTTATGCAGCAGAGGTCATCCACCACATAGCTGCTAAGTCTCTGTAAACTTAGAAAGCAAAATCAGCTGTGGCTAACTTTAAAGGGTATTGTCCATATAGCAAGTAAGATTGTTAAAAAATAAAATAAAATAAAAATAAATAAATAAACTTTTTAAACCCATTTGAGGTGTTTGAGCTGTAATTTTCTGCTTTGCTACTTCCTTTGGACACCACTGTAATAAAACCATGTTTAAGGACTTTCTCTACAGTTAGACTGGACAATTTTGCTATATTTAAATAGGATAAATAGTTTTGCCTTTAGGTTATAGTTGGGTTTAGCTTCATAAATAACATAATGCAAAAATACAGGAAATCATTGTGTTTGGATTATTTCCATTTTTATCAAATGTGCAACCCATTTTTCCCCACTAATAAAAATAATTTTTCATGGAGTTGTTTCTATCCATACCTGCTAATGTGTATTTTTTTAAAAACAATAGACCTGGAACCACAGTAGTATTACAGGATTCTTTTAACACACAAAATTGGTCTAATAAAACTTAGTGTAACTCATGGTTACAGTAAATGTCTTCAGGGATACCTTGTTTTAAGAGTTAACATTAGCTATCTATCCCTTTAATAAATGTGCTGACCTTTTCCCAATTTCTAAGAACAACCATACCAGAACTTTTAAAGTTATTTTAAAAACAAACAGTTAGGTAACCCCTGCAACTGAGGATCTTAACTTTGAAATGTCACAGCAATGACTAGGTGTAGGCAGAGAGCACCCACAAAAAAAAGAGAGCAGTTTTATAAGTTTTACTACCATCTGAAGTCTTTTCCTAGATGACCTGAAGCATAAACTGAGATTCTTTTCTTCCTTTCCCTTTTTTTTAAAACAGAATTTGAGCAATCAGAAATTCTGGGCCCTGGTGAAACTCATTTCAATTTGTCAAGAAAAAAAATGTTGTTGGTCAGTTTAATTTATTTATCTTTATTTCTATAGAGAACCTGCTGAGTTCTGTGTAAGTATAAAATATAGAGGGAACAGTGTTCAGTTTCAGAGACAAGGGTGCTTGGGAGGGCAAAATGGAGTTTACTGTATGGAAGCCTTTTTTTTTTTTTTTTTTTTTTTTAATTTGCCCTGATGGAAGTTGACAGCTCAGCCTGTATTTCAGCTCTGTCCACGGGCAGTGAAATGTGTGAGAAACCAATACTCTGAAAATTCTCATATGCATATGAAAAATCATGGTATGAAAAGGGGCCAAGGGATTAGGACAAGATAAATTTATACTAAGCTTTACACATTCCATTGACAAATTTGCTGTTTTTGCGTTGTTGCCTCCGACCTCCTGGTTACCGAGGGGATGACATTAAACTGGGAGAAAATGGCTTATTATGTGTGATAAATTCAAACAAAGATGACGCACTTTACCCACCAAGTATATCTAAGAAATTGTGAGGAAATGTCAAGCATTTCAAAAGAAAGCTGCCGTAAATTCTGATGCGGGAGACTTTAACGAATTTCTGCCAGAGTAGAAAGGTCTCTTTGTTTGGGCTCAGCTGACACTCAGTGTGTGGAATATTATGAGCTAGGGGGTCACATAAAAGCTACGGGAAAGAGAAAGAAAACTGTGGATGTGACAGGTCTCCGGCACTAGAGGGCTAGGAACTGGCAACAAGACTTTGCATTGACACAGTATATGGGAATAAGCACTCATGCACCAAAAAGGTTCAAAGCATAAACACCAGTTCCCTCATGCTCACTACCACTTATTCTCTCTGCCTCCCTACATGCACTTTACCTTTGGGCAAGATGTTATGTTTTCTGATTTTATTTCTCCTTGTCTTATGCTAAAGTTTAAGTGAGAGCAGAGACTGGGGGAAAGGGCGGAGGGATCCAAACCCAGCAAAAACTCCTGTCCTGCTGATGTTACATAATTGATGAACAAATGATCACATGTTGTGTCCCTGATTCAGGTCAGGAGGTGGCAGGAGGAGGAAGTGCTGTCAAATGTTTGAAAGAAAAAGGAGGTAGAGAAGTGGCAATGAGACCCCCTGCCACTGTGGCAAATTAGCTATTTCACAGTGATGTTTACACTATATAGTGCTTTTCACATTTTGACCTCTTGGGTACAGGGAAGATGGAAAGGGCAAAAATGACAAAAATGATAAGCTAACATGGTAAAGAACAAACAAAACTAATCTGTAGCTTCCTCGCTCCATACCTGCTTCTGTACTTCCAGTACTCCTGGGTAGCATGGAGGAGAGTTGCTTCATTCAAAGACCTAGGCAATGGCCCTTGCATATGGTTTTTAGATGGGTGTGTGGGTAGCTGACAATGCCACCTCTGACCAGGAGAGCAGCATGGCAAGACATACTTAATTTGAAATGTTTACAGACTGTGCAGCTGAAAAGATCAATAAGCAACTGACAATTCATTATGGAAAGAGGTTTGAAATTTACAACTTTGTTTTAAGTCTAAAACTGTCTTATTTATTTCAAGAAGAAAGAAAAAAAATCCCAGCAACAACGACAATACAATTCTAGCTCCTGGATATTCCTTAGTCCATTCCAGAGATAGACAATACTCTGTGTTTGTCAGAATAAGCCACTTCTGTTTGGGGGTGACATAGATTTTCCCAGCCTCTTTGAGGAAGGAGTGTTTCTCATTAGACTCTGAAAAGGAGACATATGCCCTGCACAAAATCCAGCTTCCATCTCTCTTTGGGATTTCACCTTATCAACAAAGTAAATAATAAACAGAACAATGCAAATTGCAACTGAGGCTTTGCTGTTCTTTCTGGAGAGCCACATCTACTTCTTTCATATCCACAATGTGTCAATAACAATCAGTCAGCAGCTTAACTTGGGCATCTAACACCTGTCAAGAAACAGGATCAATGGGAGAGCCTATAGCTTCATGACACTGGTTCCTTTTTTCTACCCAGCTCTGAATTGTATCATAGAATCCTGTTTAAAATTGGTAGATAAAATGAAAATGCAGCTTGTATATGGACCTGAAAAGACATTTCTATCCCTGTTATTCTATATTATACGCTGTTCCATGGGTATTTATACACAACTATGCAAGTTATACACAATCACATGTTTTATTATAAATAAAATGGTATATATTCCAGAATTCATGCTTCACAGCTTGAGTCTGTGGCAAGGCCTAAAATAAGCATGTGAAAGGATAAAAAATTATTATCTAGATCATTCTGTCTCCTGCTAAAACAAAGGAAGTCAGGGAGGGTCACGTCGGCTGACAAGCATTGATGACAATGGCAGCATTAGCACAAGGCTGAAGCTTTTTGATAATCCTACCTAGAATGACTGACTGGAAAGTTGCCAGAATTTATAAAAATGTGTTTATAATTTTCCTTTTCTTCTTCATTAACTCGACATTTAGATTTGTAACCCTGCTATATTAATAACATTAATAAAAAAGTGAATTTCCATGCTCCTATTTTCTTTGACACATGGTTAAATATGATCCCTTCCCTTACTTAAGGAAATCCCATTAGGCATTATAGACATGGCACATTTTACATGTGAAAGTTCAGGAAAACTAAATTTGAACGCTGGGACAGGTAAAACAAGCATCTTTACTTGAACTGACCAACCTTCCAGCTTTATTTGACAGGAACGGTCCCATTCATTTACTTTCTCAAACAAATCTCTT
>JAWLRI010000002.1:1534713-1546952 GCA_034781795.1 Crypturellus tataupa
TGAAAAGAGGCCAGCCCCATCCTCCTCACTGCCTCCCTTGAGGTACTTATAGACACTGACCAGGTCCCCTCTCAGCCTTCTCTTCTCCAAGCTGAACAGGCTCAGCTCTCTCAGCCTCTCCTCATAGGGCAGATGTTCCAGGTCCCTGATCATCCATTTCTGCTGGACACACTCTTTTTCTGAATTAAAATTCATTACGCTCTAGATGGTTCTAATACCTTGCTATAGGTTTATCAACAATCAAATAGCCGCTCTTGCCTTTCAAAAGACCTACCCCTTCCATCAGAAGAAGGGTAAGGTATGTCTCCTCAATGTTATGGAATGCCCTCACACAGTTAAGGAAGGTGTTGGCCTCTGAGATTTTTTCTGAAACCCATAATTCAAGTCCACAGCTTCTCTTCCTTTTACACACTGGGAGATTTAATGTTGGAAGAGAAAAGAAGATCAAATTTGGAACATCAAATTTGCCATAGTAAACACCTGGTATCACCACCTGGTATCACCACCTCCTCTGTCATCCATCTCAGTCACTTTCAGATAGGAACTTACACAGAGCAGATGTTTTTCTTAGATCTCGCTGGAAGTGCATGCTTAAATTCTATACTTAATATTATAGCTGGATCTACTCTAACTATAATGGAATTAATTTTTAGCTTATTCCTTTACATTACTGTGAAGTTTCTTTACTGTTATGAATTGATTATTTGATTCTCAATTATTTGGAAACAGAGGAAGAGAAATTTACATCTGAAATATTTACAACATCATTGTACTCTTTACATTCATGATGCATGTTTTTGATAAACATAAAAAGAAACACATAGATAATTAAACTAATAGTTTACAATGGGATCTCCTATTCAAGATGTGTAGCTAGTAAAAAAGAGGTCGTGGCTGCTGTGATCTTATTGTGTAATTCTACTTAGAGTTTCATTAGAGGATCATATCATGATGTCTTCTTTACCCTCCTGTTAAAGCTAGCAGCAATTTGTCACTTTCAGCTTCCATTTGTCATATTTATTTTACTGAAACAAACCCCACCTTAAAATGTCATAAAAGATAATCATACTTTTTTTCTGTTAAAGTTTTGTGAATAATTCATTCCACAGTAAAGACTTTGTGTACTTAGTTTCAGCCTGGGAGGATTCTTTATCAGATGTATAAGCTCTGGAAAATAAGGGATTTTAGTGGAAATGCTATCTTTAAATTAATTATAGCAGTGCTAGCAGGCACCATTATACTATAATAGTTTATGAAAATTCCCAGATAGCAGTAGATTACCTCAATTGTAATATGACTTTTTATGTTACGCTCTACAAATACTCATAATTTTTAATGGTTTCAATGTGACTTACATAAGAATCAGTATGGAAGATATTAGGAGGCAACTTGGGAGAAAGCATCAGCAGTCACCATAGACTAATTTGGCTTCAGTGCTACTTTTTGAATCCTGCTGCATTTAATCTTTTTTTTTTTCTTTTTCCTTTTTTTTATTAGTGCAGTTGATTACTACTAAGTGATGATTAGTTTTCTCCCCAAATTAATTTTATTTTATAGTGTAGATACAAATGTAGAATTTAGAATGTACTTTCCATCATAGAATAACAGAATGATAGTATTTATTTTGGAAGAAACCTTTGGGGATCATTTATTTCAACCTCGTACTCAAAGCATATTCAATCAGATGGGGTTGCCCAAGACACTGACCAGGCAAGTCACAAGTATCTCCAAGGATGGAGATTCTACAGCCTCTCTCTACAACCTGTGCCAGCATCTGATCACCTTCTTGTTGAAAAAAAGCCTCTTCCTGATATCTAATCAGAATTTCTCTTGTTGCAAGCTGTGACCATTGCCTCCTGTCCAATAAGTATGCAACCTTGAGAATAATCTAGCTCCATTTTCCCTGTGTACTCCCATTAAGTAGTCGTAGAGAGCAATATCATCCCCCTCACCTTCACTCTCCAAGGCTAAACAAAGTTTCAGCATCTCCTCATATGTCATGTTTGCCAGTTCCTGAACCAACAGTATGTCAATTCTTTTCTTGTACTGAGGAGCTGAAAACTGACCATAGCACAGATGTTGTCTCACATGTAGCAAAGAGAAAGGAAGGATCACTTCCCTTGACCTTGGCTGCACTCTTGCTAATAGAGCTCAGCTGGCCTTCTTTGCTGTAAGGGCACACATTTGACTTGCATTCAGTCTACTCACCAGGACCTTCAGGTCCTTATCTGCAAAGCTGCTTCCCAGTTGGTCACCTCCAACTGTACTATCTATAGTACTGCTATCCCGGGTTATTTCATACTGAACGTTGGGTTCTGTATTTGCTTCTGATGAACTTCACGAGCTTTTTGTTAGCCTGTTTCTCCAGTCTGTTGTGGTCTGTCGGAACAACAGCCCTGCCCTCCAGCCTATCAACTACTCTGCTCAGGTAGATATGGCCCAAATTAATCAGTATTGCTCCAGTTACAATCCCAAGGTCAATCAGGCTGGCCATCAGCTGGATTTTGTACCACTGACCAAAACCCTTCAAATCCAACGGTTCAGCCAATCCACCTCATTGACCACTTACTTTGTCCAGTCTATATTACACCAATTTGTCTATAAAGATATTGTGGAAGAAAAGTTTTGCTAAAGTCCTTTCATCCACAAACCCAATCATCTCATCACAGAAGGCCTGACTAATCAGAGAATATTTGCCCTGGATTCATAAATCCACATCGGCTCTTCCTAATAACATGCTTCCTAATAACATACTCAAGCTTCATATGCTTGAGAATGACTTTCAAGAGATTTGCTCCATGACCTTCCCAGCATCCTTGATTATGATAGATTTCTTCACCTAACAGAGGTGAGGTTCCTCTCAGTTGAGTCCATCTGACGCAATTTACACATTTACTTTAAAACAGATGAATGATAGATTAGAAGTGCCTGTCTCTCCACTGTCTGCAAAGTGAATTTTTATAAGAACAGCTACAAGTGGGCAGATTCTGCCCCATGTATATGTATATATCTAATGTCTAGTGTTTTTATTATTTCTGTTTGCAAGCAATTGTGATTTCTCCCACACTCTAGAATTGTTTTAGCACATAACTTATATGTACTTATATTGAGTTCACAGTTACCCTTAAGACAAACTCACTACACTTACATTAATAGGTATATCCCAATACCTGCACAGAGGCTGAAGCTATACTTCTTCCGTGAGTAAAGTATCTTCTCCTCTGGTGGCACTGTAGCTAACTACAAAGTCATATAAGTGGAAATAAACTCTTTGCATTTCTTCACAAACTTAAAACACTAATAGTCAGAATTTATGGTTTATAGGTTGTAGTTATGGATTGCAGCATCACAAATTTAAGGGTAGTGTTTCACAGACATTTTCAGGAAAAAAATATAATGTATTTTTAAATTTGAATATTCAAAATAAATATTCCCCAGCTTTCTCTAATCTTCTGTATGTCTGCTACTTTTAATTTTAATAGATCAATAAAAATATATTTGCATAACTTTCATGTTTCATTAGTCCTAGGGAAAAAAGGAGAGAGAGAGAGAGAGAGAGAGAGAGAGAGAGAGAGAGAGAGAGAGATGACTTCACTATTTACAAAAAAATCAGCAATTGTATTACATCTCAGTGTAATGTTCATCATCCTACAGTTCACAAAAATAGCCCTTTGAAATTCACTTTTTTTTCTTTCTCCTTTCAATGCATTAGAGTACAAAAATGGTTTAATGCACCACGCCATTATTTTAGAGCTAAATAGTTAAATGTTTTATACAGGAACATCAAACCATATATGCTTCAAACACCCAACATTTTTTAAATGGCTTTCAGATAAAACAATTTATTTATGCAATTAACAACAACATGCAATTTCTAATAATTAGCCGATAATAGTTATCCACAAAGTACTTTATAGAATTGCCTTCTGAACTGCATTCATTCTGTAGGGAACCACTGAAAATTAGACTATAAAATTACCAGAAAATGTACTGCATTAACAAGAATTTTCTGTATTTTGTTTCCCCTACAGATTTATGGGCTTGAATATTTGTAAACATGTGGTTTCTGGGAGAGATATCAGGTCCTATCACCTTACATTTATACAAGAGCAGTAGCTTCTGAAAGATATTTATACTCATATTTTTCTGCAAAAATATGCGATAACTCCATGTTACTATTTTGAAAACTGAACATTTCCCAAAAATAGTTATTAGTCTGATGAGATATTATCATTTGATTTCAAATGATAATAAGTTTGGAATTTTCTTAGTGACATTATGCTTTTTGAGCACTTTTTGAGTTTGCATTTTTAAGCTTTTTTTGACAAACACAAAGGCTAGATTCAGTATTATGTGAAACTGGGATGTGATTTGAGACACATTGGATTGAAATTTAGAGCTGAGGCATCCTGCTAATTTATAATAAAGTCAAGAAAGTTGAAGCTAGTGTTTAGGTGGGACAGCCTGGTGCATTGCAATCAGGAAGGTTTATACGTCTCAATTTAAAACAACAGTCAAAAGTTCGCAGGCACACACACCTAGAACAATCTCTGACACTTATAAATTGGTATCACTAAGGTACAGAAAAATTTTGAAATTTGTATTTAAATATTCATCTATATCTAGATAATCAGATTTATCTCTAAGATATCTACATTTCTGATGTATCTAGATTTCTGGAAGTATCTTCTTCTAAAGAAAGCTCTGAGGGTTGTCTGTTGTACAACTGAATTCACTGTAGACCAAACATGACTTAGAGGACAAGTGACAAATAATCATTCTATCAACATAGAATGTTCTCACTGTTAAAAGATATGTTAATCCAGTAATATTACAGGCTATGAAGGATATCCTTTATTTATTTATTCGCATTACCACACAAAAAAATATTCTTTTAGTGGTAGTACTATTGTGTTTCTGCCAGCTCAGGAAAGTGGTTAAATACCATCAAACCATAGAAAGGAGGGCCTATATAAAGCCAAAAAAAGCTGGCTAAGAATTTAAAACTGAAAGTTACATTTTACTTTGAAGATGACATGGCAGAGTGATGAACTGGGATGGCTGTTTGGAGGAAGATCTGAGCTAGTTCCAATTAACTCAATCCTTCTCTACCATAGAAGATATGGTTTCTGACTATCTGCCAAAATTTCTTATAAGAGTTAATGAGGAAAAGACCAAAAGTTTTAATCTGGGACTTGAGGGACAAAGGATGGGGAGAAGCAATCAGGAAGAACAGGAGTGAGAAGTTATCATCAGAAAAAATAAACAGCAACAAACAAACAAAAAATCAGGAAGAAAAAGAAAGGGGAAAAATAAAGTGAAAGTCATTGAACAGTGAGACTTAGAGAAATTTAAAGTTTAAGAAAGAGTTGACAAATGTAATGATAAAAGATATTATTTTTGTTATTAAAATTGAATTTTAAAACTATGCATTCATTAAACCTGTGCACTATTATTTTAAAAGATATTTTCTTGTGCATTAATGTTATTCCTGATTTTTCTGAAAACAACCAGAACTAATCTGGCTTTGGGTGATTGGAGTGAAACTCAGGCTATTCTGAAGAGGAAATCCTCCCCCCTGCTCTGGGATTTTCCATCCGTTCTTCTCTTTTGAACAATTATAAACATGCTTTGCATGATAACCTTCACATTCTTCCAATGATTCCTCCATTTCCCAGTTGATATCTGGAAAAGTCACAATGTGCCTGTGAGTTCTTGGGACTCTTAAAGCCTGAGCAGATTCCGTCTGAAAGTGTTTCTCCATTGTTCTTGTCTCATTTGAATGCATTTACTTTTTCATTTTCTGGAAATAAAGGCTGAGTATAATATAAAAATGTAGTAATAGAATTCTACTTAGATCTAGCTAGAACTGTAAATGACAAACTGAAGTAGATTTGTACCATATGTGTACCATAGATGTGTACCATATTTTGTTCATAGTCAATGCTTCAATTCTATTATCCATTGCTGCAAACGAAAGAGCATCCAAGCCTCTTAGCCTGCACAGTCTACTTCCCTTGTGTTGGTAACTCTAAAACACTTTGGAGGAGAAATTATCTCAATTATCTGCTACAGAAGGCAGGATTCATACATTTAGTTTTATTCAGAGACTTAACTTTAAGATCTTTAAAAAATCAAAAAATGTGGTTGCCTAAAAGAGGGTGTGAAAGCATGTAACCAAGGTGCCAGTATGTCTTTTATGACATCTACTTGCTCATTGCCTAAACAAGGAGCTTAAACTTCTAATTTAGCCATCCAAGTACTTATCTAGATTACACAATATGTATCCTCAGTCATCTAAACAACCATACTTCTCATTACTCATTACTCTCAGTCATTACTCTCAGTTTGACCAGGAGCAGTGGCTAGGACACTAGATTTTACACTCACATATAGTTTCAACTAGAACAAAGGCAAATCAGCTAATTCTTAACTTGTACTTTTTTACTACCAATGTGCTTCAGACCTTCCTGTGGAGCCCAAGAGTGACAGATGAAGTAAAGGGTTTTACATTCAGTTCAGTTCGAGTTCACAAGACCTCCCAGTGTCAATTTTGCTTCCAAAGCGAGATGATTTAAGAATTCCCAAAACAGGAAAATCGCTGAAGAACTTATAAAAAAGTCATTGTGATCACAGTTCTATCATATGTCAAAGTTCTATGGTATATTTTATCTTTTCCCTACATTGGGGGTAAGATTATTTGATAAAGTAGAAGCAATTTGGAAAAACAATGAAAGGGGAGTCTTAAGAGTTCTTTCTATTTGCATACATACATACATACATACATGTGTTACCATGTACATGTACCTCTCACAGGGAGATAGAAGGATAGTGATGAAGCAAATTCCAGATTAATTTGACTACCAGCTATGTTCTCCAAGGATGTTGCTATTTTCTCATAAAGAAATGTTCAGAGGACATCACAGTTCACCCAATATGGTAAAATAAATACAATTTCAATGACAGCTTTTAAAGGCAATTATTTAGTTAGTATTTTTTCCTGTTTCTAGTCTCAGATTTATGTATAAAATCACTTTGTTTTTTCTGGTACTCCTTGAAAAAATAACTGGATAACTGACCCAATATAAATAGTATGAGCAGCCAAATACACTGTTCTTTTTGGCAGATAACATAAATGAATGACTGATAATTTTACTAATATACATAACGTTTTCTTCTTCTGAAGTACATTTTTTCAGACTCTTATTTTTTTCCTGTACTAAGGCTGGCATGTCTAGAGCAAAAACTAAAAACTTGTCTCTCTTCCCATTCCAAATAATATCATTCAGCAGGAAGAATTTGTTGATCAAGGTAAAAAAAATATCTTTGCTGATGGAGCTATCATTGAACAGTGGTCTTTCTACAATTCCAAGTTATGCTTGGCCTCATGACAGATCAAGAAGTCAAACAAGTAGCGGATATTGCTTATCTCTATATTCTGTGCCAGAATCCAAGACATAATATAAAATACTCATTTCTAAAGAATTCAGCAACAGTATCTTTAATCAGATTGAGTAATATATCAATTTTTATAGCAACTGCCAGTGGAAGAGCATATATGGATGAAAAAATCTGAAGTCTAAATATATGTATCATTCTTTCTTTTTTCCTTAATACAATTTCACACTGAACCCCAAAGCTATTAGGTATTAGCTGGAAAGTCACACACTATGACAGCAATATATATTGCCTACTTCCAGATTAGTAGACATATTCCTAGAATGAAGAAAGGCTAGATATTTTGTCTTTGAACAAGGCAATGTTAATTTCCATTTGTTACCATCTCCTTTGCTTCCCAAACTGTCACTTTGCTACATGACTGAGAAGCTATAAAACTCAACTCTAATAATGCAAATTTATTATCGTTACCTGGTTTGCTTCATCTCCTGTGAATTAATCCCATCTCACTCTACATGCTCGTAGATGCTGTCACCCAGATCTTAATATACAGAAGACAGCAATACTGATTCTTTCAATCTGACCAGTTCCTGAAAATCAAGTTCTGAATTTGAATAACCAGAATTCGGTAGAATGTTTCAAAATAAAATTGCCCCTCATATCAGCAAATTGCAACTCAAGCAATTACTTGGTTTAGCGCTGATTTAGGCCCTAATCCATCTAAACATATGCACACAATTTTGAATTTATGAGTGTATGATAACACACTTAAACACTTGACCATGAAGTCCAGCAGTGAATAAATTTCTGCTTGTACTACTTGTACTACTTAATGAAACAGCTAATGTTCCCATATCTGTTGAAGAAATTACTAGTGCTCACATATGTTGAAGGGCAGCTGATGGTCTTTACTGTTACATGAAATTTCTATGATAAAGTTATAAAGTTTCTACTTTATGAAGAATAAATAAATGACATCTATAGCTTTCATAGTAAATACCGTTCAGGATAAGACGATATAAATTAGCCAAAAAAAATGACCTAAGGGTTACTAATTCAGATTTGTAATTTTAAAAAAAAGAGACAAGTAAAGTAGTAGATAGAAGTTGGGCTAAAGGTGAAGGTTGGACTATAAATGCAATGACATTCTTTTAAATTAAGTCTCTTAAAAATATAAATACAGTACTGCACTTCTCCTCTATCCTTCTCTCCAGTCACAAAAAGCAGTTTTTGTTCAGGCTCTGCAAAGCCAAACTGCCAAATTTAGGACAAAGCTGAAATACATGATTATTTTTGGGTTGCTTCCGTCACAGTAACCCAAGGTGAGTAGTAAATAGCTTAGCCCTTCATTAGAACTATTCTTCCTTCAGGGTTAAAATAGTTTTCCATGCTACACTGTTAATCCTTGTTCTTATATAGACATGTAAAGTGGGATTCCCTAATAGAGGGACTACAGTACTGTAATTCCATATCCAAGGTAATATCTGCATCATCAACCTGATTGACAGCCTTCTACAGTGAGATGACTGGCTTGGTAGATGAGGGAGAGCCGTTGTCTCTTATAACATCTTCACGGACAAGCTGATTAAGTGCAGAGCAAATAACTGGATAGTGAGGTGGACTGAAAACTGTCTGAACTGCTGGGCTCAAAGGAGACCAGTGAGTAGTAGTGCACCCTAGGTGACAAAACTGGGGCCAATATTGTGTAACATCATCATTAATGACTTAGACAATGGAACAGAGGGCATCCTTAGCAAGTTTGTAGACAACAGAAAATGGGCAAGAGTGGCTAGTACAGCCTTCTGGCTGTGCTGCCATTCAGAGGTACCTTGGCATGCTGCAGAAATGGGAACCTCATGAAGTTCAATAAGGGGAAATGCCAACTCCTGCCCCTGATAGGTATTACCCAAAGCATCGGTGCAGGCTGGTGGACAACTGACTGGAGAGAAGCTCTTTAGAGAATTACCTGCGTGGTTTGGTGGACAACAAAGTTACTATGAACCTGCATTTTGTCCTTGAAATCTGGCCATCCTGTGTTGCATTAGGAAGACCATTGGCAGGTCAAGGGAGGTGATTCTTCCCCTCTGCTGAGCACTGACTGTACCACATTAACAAGGATGCTGTTTCCAGTTCTAGGCTCACCGGTACAAGACAGACATGGACCTACTGTACCAAGGCCATTGAAGTGCCACAAGAATGATTAAAAGCTCAGAACTTACAAGTTGAAGCTGAGAGAGCTGGGACTGTTCAACTTGGAGAAGAGAAGACTGAGGTGGAGGTGTTATCCAAGAAGTGGATTAATACCTGATGTGAGGGAGCAATAGAGAGGAAGGCAGATTTTTTTTTCTCAGTGGTGCAGAGTGAAAGGAAAAGAGGCCACAGGCAGAAATTGAAATATAGGAAATTCCACTTAAATCTAAGAGAAAGTTTTTTTTTGTTGTGAGGGTAGTCACATACTGGAGCAGGTTGCCCAGGTAAGTTGTGAAGTCTCCATCCTTGGAGACATTCAAAATCTGTTTGGACACAGTCCCGAGTAACTTGTTCCAGTTGTCCCTAGACAACTAGGAACTGGACTAGACTGTCTCCAATGGTCCTTTCCCACCTCAGCTTTTGTTCTGGTGATTAGGCACAGAGAGTTAGATATAGCCTTAACTACAGTTTGTTCCTCTGACACAGAGGACAAATTCATGTACTTTCCTTTTTCTTATTTTCATTAACATGATTTTCAGCTTCTCCTGGGGTACATTTCAGTTATCTTTGGTAGTACCGCATTTCATTTTTTTATTAGGCCTGCTTCCATTCAGAGTTAGTCTAGTTTCCTTTTGCTTCCTTTCACTGTTTTTTATTTGCCTTTGAAAGTCCGGTACACAATTCATTGCATTCCTGATTGTTTTCCTTTGTATTTTTTAAAGTTTACATCTAAACTGTATCTTTCTGTTCATTTACATCTGTTTGAAACTGATATCTCTGACCCTGGGTAAACTCACTGCTGTTAGAAATATCATATTTTATTAGCTTTTCTATCATCTCTGCAGAATTCCTCTCCTTCTTCCCTATCCCATTCTAGACCACTGTTTTTCCTTTTTTTTTTCTTTTCCCCCCTTTTCTTTCTTTTTTCTTTTTTCTTTCTTTTTTCTTTCTCTCTTTTTTTTTTTTCTTTTTATTTTATTCACATCCTTATTTGGGACATGGAAGATGGAAATTCTTCAGGGATCATACAGCTGAAAAAAAGAATGTAGAATTTCTTCCTGCATATGAAATTAACTCTGCCTCTATCACTGTTCTCAAGGTGGATAACTTTATTGTAGACACAAGATGCAAGATCAGTGATGAGCAAGCTTTCATACCACTCTGGGCTGAAAAATAACAGTAGCCTTAGAAGACTTGCCAGAGTGTCTCTTTCAGGCATTTCCTAAAGAAGGACTGATGTCATTAGACAATAATAGTTTCAAAATACTACACATTATCTCTCCTGCACCTTTTGCACCTTTTGGATAGTTTATATAAAATTAATTGTTTTTCAACAACCAAAAAAAAATCACTTAAATCAGCATAATCAGCATAAAATGTCCAAGCTGAAACTGCAGACTGTTCGGTGGGATGAAGATGTTCAGGGAGATCAGTCTTTCAGAACAATAATGTTTTTATAGATACATTTAGATACATTGCATGTTTATTTTGGTCTAATCAAGTGGAATACTTATGAAGACAGTGTGGTCATACAGGACAATCTTAAGACCAAAGTATAAAGTAAAAAGAATCTATTCTCAGTCATTGAAATAAATATGGAGTAAATGATAGTTTACTCCTAGTTTTTTTCAGGTTTTTATAATCGCAAAACATTTTGAAGACTTGATCTTTGCTTGCCCTTTCAGACATTTATCACAGATTATTGGCATTTTATGACACTTTATTTATAAAATCCTTTATAGAATATCCACTAAGATATGTACCATGAATCAAAGATAAAAATCTGTCCCTTGCTGTTCCTGCATTGTTCATTACTGTCTTTGCTGAATTTAATGCAAAAACCTGCTGTAAGTGCAATTACTTGCTTGTTCAGATCATCTTTGAAGTTAGACAAAAACAGTTGGAGAGCTTTGTTCTTTATCTTCTACCACAGCTGTTTATGTTCATACCTAGTAATGTCACTGGGTACTTAAGTGTTTAATACTTTTGGATCTGACCAAAATGTGGAAGAGGAAAAAAGGCAATGATGTAACATGCTACTGTTGCTTTAACAACTGCACTTAAAATGACTTTTATTTTAGAAATGGATGTCCACCTTTACAGAAAGACAAGGAAAATTTCTGACTTTTCATTTGCAAAAATATTTGCAGTGAAAGAAGAAACATTCACAGAAAACACAGCATTTCACAAAACACACTTAACTTTCACAGGTAGGAAATTACAGCCAAGAACATCTTCAAAAAAAGAGGTCTGTGTGGAAGGAATAGATATTTAAGGCTCCAGCCATGGTCCTGATGACACAATATTGAACTCCACAGAGACAGAGTTCAAACAGGGTCATTTGGATGACTGGCATCATATATGCCAGAGTGTAAAACTAGGATTCGGAAATAGCAGGTTGAATTCTCAATATGGCCGCTAAGTGCTCATCTGTGTAGTATTGCTTCCCCTCTACCTTAGCTACCTACTCTGAATCAAAAAGGGGCAAAAGTAGAACTCAGTCTACTTTTTGTTGACTGTCAGATTTAATTATATTAGAGATGAGAGAAAAAAAACATGACTTTGAAAATTCTCTGGAGCTCAACCTGGGAGTGGATGATGAGCGTGTTGAGAGCCTGTGGGTAAGGGTTAAAGGGCAGGCTAATGTGGGA
>JAWLRI010000002.1:1547000-1572015 GCA_034781795.1 Crypturellus tataupa
AGGGGGGTTGGACTAGATGACCTCTAGAGGTCCCTTCCAACCTTAGGCATTCTATGATTCTATGATTCTATGAAATTGCTACTTTTAACTTAGGAGTAGTACATGATAAGTACATGGGAATAAAAATTGAGGAAAGAAATATTACTCAAAACTTTCTTTTACTCTTTAAAATGGTGCAAAACACCACAGTGACATAAAAACCTGACATTTCAGCTAAAAGTTATAATCTAATTTATCCATATTCAAAGCGTGAGGGCATAATGCAAATAAATGGAATTGAAGCAGAGTGCCAAAGGGACATCTTTCTGAATATGCGTCTTCAAAATGCGGATATCCTTTTTTATCCCCCTCACACAGCTATTTTCTGAAACATTTCCTACCATATACTCAAGGTTCATTAGGATACATAGTTCTTGGAAATTGTGAAATTTAAGTATTTTTATCAAATATGCATAAGCATTTAATATGCTGGTTGTATTATTAAAGCACCTAGAACAAAATTAAGGGGGAAAAAAAAAGCACCCCCTTAATAACCCAGACAATTTCAACTATCATTTCCCTTTTCTTTTGCCAAATAACAAGTCAGACCACCTAAGGAAACTTTACCTTGCTAACAATACAGCTTATATGCTCAATGTACATTATTTCAGTATTTAGGGAGACAAATTGGGAGTCAGGCTTCTAAATACCTTTTCAGAACACGCATACCCTAGTTTCTTTAAATAAATTAAAAACAAATAATGGACAAAGCAGAAGTAATAGCAGTAAATATAAAAGAACTGTGCAAGCATTGTGTTATATAACTTGAGGAAACAAAGTGAAACTAGAAAATATGGACATTAATTTTGATTTTTTTTAATCAGAGCAAAAATTAAAGAAATAAAATAAGACAAAAGATGATTCTTACTATTACATCTATTAATGACTATTAAGTAATTTTACTGTACATTCACTTTGCTCCACAAATAGTCAACATCAGAAAAGGAATTCTTTGCCAGTGGATCTTGCATCTTTCTGATACCTATGGGTAAAATATTAAAGACTCACTATTAAGCCTATTATTCATTCATGTATTGTAAATACTTAGTTTGGATGACTGGAATTTACAAAAATCTGGAAATAATATCCACGTTTTGGAGGAAGATCTATGACATCTGAAACTATCTTTCTTGATTTTAGAGCATTCATGCTGCCCTATCAAAGTCTGTGTTAGATTATTATCCTTCCCTTTTTGATCAGTTACATTTCCTTCTTGCTTCATTTGGAAAAAAAAAAAAAGTTTGCATTTTTTCATTTAGTTGCCATATCCAAAGTAACTCTGACCCAAGGTAAAGCAAAAACAAGCGGAAAAAAAAACAAGTTTGTTTAACATTACACCTTACAAACATATGTAAAATCATCATATAACAAAGGCATAAGCATTAAACTGTTTATTATACCTCTCTGCTTTCATGAAAGAAATGGATTTGTTTAAAGACAGGCACAGGTCAGAAAAACAAATCTGTCCTTTCACAAACCTAGCCAGAATGTATCAGATAGAACTAAAATGGATTTATATTACCATATTTTCCTGTATATAGCCTGCTACTCAGATAACCCACGCCTCTTTTTGAAAATAAATTCTCATACAACCCACACCCTCAGATAACCTACAACCGTCTCCTCCTTTCCCTTCCACAACAGCTATGTATCTAGCACATTCCCCTGGAGGCTTCATGCTATGGTAGAAAGAAAATAGGGAAAGAAAAAGGAATAGAGGCAAAGAAGATGGCAAGTTTTTAAGGGAGAGAGAACAAATTACAGTGAATCAGAGGCTTAGGGAGGACTGGGAAAGGCAGATTTCTGCAGACGAGTTTTCATGACATTATTCTTAACAGGTCATCCATAGTTTCTAGCACTTGAAAATATAAAATTTGTTTGTCAGCTACTGCATCTACCACATTTCAAACTTCATAACCTTTTTCCTATCCCATCGCATTCCCCATTACATGCTCCTCATACTCTTGCCATTGCTAGACTGCAAGCAATTTGAGGCAGGAACAAGGAACTTCTTTTAATTTATTCTATGCTTGTAAACATATATAACAATAAAATACATATGCAACAGTGAATTAGCAAAGAGAGCAATCATAAAAACTCTGAAAAGCAGTGGGCACATAATGTCTCCAGTTGCAGCTGAGGGTTTTGGCTACGTGGCTGAAGTTAACCATTGGCTATATACTGCCTACGCCTTACTTCCCTTACTTAGGTGGTACTGGAATGAATACTGCTCATGCAGTATATGAAAGAGTGCTACTCAAGAGAAGGACTTTTAGACGTAATTATTTTGGGGGCACTAAATTAAATTCTGCACCCTTTTAGACCCATTCATCTCATTTCCCAATCCAGTAAACACATCGAACTGATATCTACAGGTGACTATTCTTTTCTTCCTTTCCAGGTCAACATGGAAAAAGGAGAAAGTTGCATAGCTTTTCTTTGCTACAGCAATGGTCTCTTGCATGTTTTTAGTCTTTTAATTTCAGCTAATGAAATGTTCTCCTCAACCTTTATGCCAATACAAAAATAATCTCAAGAAATTTATGCAAATCCATCAGCTTCCTTTGGGCAAACTGAACTGCCTTTAATGGCAATGTAATGTTAATAACTCCATTGGCAATGAACAAGAAAAATAAAAACAATGTCTCTTAGATGCATTGGGTTAAACATTTTTCTTATGGATGCCAGAAGAGATTAGTAAACAAATGCAGGAAAGAAGAAAGATGTCACTTTGACATCACATTGACATCACATCGACACATTATAAAGAGAACCAAATGAAATTAAACTACACTTGGTTTGCTATATAGTGACAAATTTTATTCTCAATACAAATAGCCAGCATTTTAAATGGCATGTTATTTCTTCAATGTGTCTGCTGAAGGTTTTCCTGTAAACAATAACACACCTGTACACTTCATGGCATTTCCATACTAACTAGAAACTATGTATTACCACTTAGCAACTAGCAATATATTTTAATTACTATTTTGTGATATTTAATTGCTTGGAAAATGGGAATAGAAATTGGAAAATTAGATGGAAAATGTACCAATCTCTATATGAATTGAATAGATTAAGCTGCACATGTATGATAGATTATTCCACTGTAATTTAACACTACCTTAATAAACAGCATTACTGTCTATGCAGTCCTTGGATTTTATTGTTCAGCAATGTGTCTATGTGGATACGAGAATGACAGCAGACTTTCATTTTCCTATGCTGTCTTGGGACTATACCTGCAAAAACCGTAGGCATTTTGCCGCCTTATGGTATCCCTCATGAAATGCATTCTACTTCTTTTCTGTCACGTAATTTTTTAAATCAATTTTGAATTCTGACATCATTCTCCAATTTATTTCAGAATTTAATTTCCAGCATGCTGATTTAAATTTCATATTTAGTAAGTATTTTCATAGTGGCAGTCCTTATAAGGGCACTGGAATAACATGAAATAAACTAAGGACTAGGAAGTCCTCTTTCACCTGTATTTTGAAGGAATCTTGGCAGTAAATTTTTGGTTTGCTGTAGTAGTTGTGTAGAGTCCAACATGATCTTTAGATGACAAGTGAGAGATAGGATAAGTCTATTTCTAGCCCATGGCCAAAGAGAGATGCTTATGAACATGCTTTTATTCAGAACTTTCATCACCTTCAAAACCTTGACAACACAAAATCTTGGTGCATACTCTCTCTTCTAATCTGGGGCCAGAGAATCTACCCTTTTTTTTTCTGCTTAGGCACTTGTACTCTGATCATGTTTTACTTACTGCAGATGTCAATTATGATAGGCAGAAAAAAAAAAGGTATATAGTTTACTTTTGAAGAAATAATTCATTTGACCAGATATGCTGTGTACCATTAATTACGTCATAATTCTGTGTATATCCAGGTTATTAAATATTCATTGCTTCTAACAGTTTACAGTGTGCCAAGCATCATATTTCAGTATAATTCATCAACTCAACACCACGCATTTGCTTAATTTAAGGCAGAAACATAATTTATACAAATACATACAATCATGAAAATTCATTAATAGAATAAGGAGATTCTGAACCATATGAAAATAAATAATAGTTGCTTTGTGAAAATAGCAACTGACTTGGAAGCATTCATGACTGTAAGGCTGTGTACCAGGTTGAAATTCCATTAATTTTTAAATAACAGGGTCATATTATTTCCTGACTCCACTGAAGTCAATGGAGTTAACTGTATACATCTGACTATAGCAGAATTTGACTCTATTTGATGAAAGCATTTATATAAACACTGATTCTTTACTGCTAGCCTGATATCATCATGATAACTTCTTCACTGGTGCCCATTGTATCCAGAAGAAATTAACACTGTTAAGCAGTAATGCAAGTATTGATATGCTAAATATACAATATAAACAAACACTAGTTTGAACAAAATGCAGTGTGATAGTCTGCCACAGCTGGAAGTTTCTCTTTGCTGATAAGTTCTTAAAATAAACATTAGAAAAGAAGCAGTTTTTTACTGTGACTGATAATGTATTTTTTTCTGGATGCACTGCTAAACATAGCAATTGGAGTTAATAGGTAACTCATAGGCATCCCCTCTAGTGCTAATTAGCAATGGAGGAGAGAAAATAACTAATTTAGGCTAGTGTAGCCTAAATTAGGCTAGTGTATACACTAACCATTGCTAGTAGAACAAAGAGGTCTAATTCAAACATTTTTATGAAATATCTGATGTCATATTCACCTCCATGTTTTCTAAATATAACGGTAGAGAAGCGTAGTGCATATAAATATGAACAAAAAATCATACTACTTTAATGATAAATATGGATTACATGATTCTACACACTATTGTCCAGTGACAGTGCCTTAGAGGTATGGTAACAAAACATTGCAAATAAATAACTGAATTAGTTGCAATAGGATTGATTTTAAGGTGAGACCTGGATATGAGATATTAATTAAGATAAAGCCCCAAGTACCAGCTGAGATTCTTGTTTTGCCCACAGGAACAAAATGTAAGCAATCCAAAGCTTTGGTCTATGACCTCTGCCTACACGTTACACAGTAATTACACCCTCACCTAACTCTGAGCGGACTAGCTAGGAATACCCTAGCAGTTCTGTAATTATTTTAAAAGAGGAAGCCTTCAACTCATTCCATGGTTTGAAGAAGACACTAAATCACAGGCTAATTCAGTTATCTATCTCATGAAAAAAGTAAATCCTTCATAGCAAAGTATCTCTGCATCTTGCTGCAGTGAAGCTGGAAAGGCTAAATATCAAACAGGAATTACACAATGTTCTATAACTATCATTAATTTATTCAGGGCTAATCTAACAGTTTACATTATAGTGATGGAGTTTGATGAAGCAGGGAAGGTTTAGCTGTCCCACTGCAAGAATTCTTTATACTCAGTGTCTCAAGAAATTTATAGAAAATCAGGCTTTGGACTGATTCACGGGAAAAGGGAGATGAAAAGATGAAAAGAGGACAGAGAATCCAATTCTCTAATAAAGTTATTATTCCAAATATTAGGGTCTAGGGGGAAAAAAAACATATCTTTTTGTAATAGGATTATCTTCACTTTTTCCATCTTTCTGAATGACCTCTTTTTCCATCTTTCTGGCTGATGCACTATTCCAGATGAGATTTCTATCCACGCTTTGAGTCATGTTGTCAACATTTCTCCAGATCAAATGGATAAATCTTCATTCATAGTTTTAAAATTAGTATTTATAATTTTGTAGTATTTGTCCTTTTTTTCCAACTATCTTATGATTATCTCATATCCAGAACATACAGAAAAGTTTATTTCTGTGTGCAAGGCTTACGAGCTTTACAAACCAGCTAGACCTGAATTTTGTTTTTACCTTCAGCTCTCAATCTGCTGGAATATGAAAGATTAGTTTGGCAGAAATAAAAGGAATAATTCAGAAGTAAGTATTTCTGACTGCAGTCTTCATCTTAGTGATAAAACAATGAGATTCTGCAAACCACTATCCAATAGTTGTAATATATTATACAGCATCAGATGAGTATCTTTGACAGACTTAGTAACTTCTCTGTCCTAAGAAGCATCCCACTCAGGCTTAGAATTTATCAATATTTTCTTTTCCTCCTCCAAGACATTCCTGGCAGAAACATACAGTAGACCTGTTGCTATGACTCAGTGCTGATCCATAGCTCTGCAAGATTGCCCATGACAGTTTCCCAGTGAAAATATATCAAAATGTGGTTGTGTTGCTCATCGAGTATGGTCAGAAATGATCGCAAAAAGAATGTTATTCACTTTGTAAAGAATAAACATTTTAGTGTATTTACTGCTTACTATACTTCAGTGATACAAAATCTTGATCAGAGAGAGTATTTTATGTCCTCAAATTTGTTAATCTTGATTTTTATAGAAACTATGATCACATATAGAATGTTATTCAGAGTTTTATTATTCTCATCTATGTTTGTTTGTTTGAATTGTATATTAAAAGTGAAGAGAGAACTGTTTCAGCTGCCTTAACTTATTTCACAGAAATACTTTAATTTTCATTGGTCGATTACATCTATTTTCTTTTTATTATTAAAATTTTAAAATTGATAAGAAAGTCTGTTCATAGTCAAGCTTGTTAATCTACAGCAACCATCACAATCATTAGTATCTAGCACTTCATAAATATTCCTTTTAAGATACTATTTGATATACCATATAGCCTTGTTGGGAACAATCAGGAGACTACTGCTTCAAAAGCAGCTAAATGCATTACAATAAATTTGCTTTCTCTGGGATGCTGAATTGGAAACCTATGAGATGTTGAATAAGAAAACTGATACCACTGCTTATCTGTCCAAAAGCTAGTGGTGTTAGGAAACCCAGTAATTGAAAAATGGATAGCACTGATATTTGAACCTTTTTATATAACCTTTGAAGTGTAAGCCTTTTGGGGAATAAATTGCTTTTTGTAACAAGAACAATGTCAGATCCCATATTTAGAAACCACGCACTTAATTCATTTTCAGACAGAGAAACTCATGTTGTCTTGTTGGGAAAAACATTGCAAAATGGATTAAGCTTCACCCTGGAGAGATGATAACCTAATATAAATAACTGCAGGCTGATCTTTATTAGTTACTGAACAAATATTGCCAAATAGGACAGGCGACCTTCAATGATGATTGATCTAGGATAAGTCATCAACGGCCTTTTCTCTAGTGAGTAACTTTGGGGCATTTTGGAATTGTATGGCTCTTATTTCTGGGTAGACACTAAAGCTAACACTGAGGAAGAATAAGTACATCTTCTTTTATAGCAAGTCCAAAGCTAATATAGTGGTAGAGTAATGGCAACTTACACTAAGATGGACAACTGCTAAATACCTGCTAGAACTGATCAAACAGGATTTGGCCTTTGTTGAAGGCATGTATCAGCCATAACAGCTCATGTTTGAAGGAAATTGTTCTTTATAAGGCTACACCTTGTAGTACCTTATCTTCTAGGTGCCTACATCTCCTGGTGCACTGGGACTGGCACCATATGAATAGAAATACTGTTAATTCATTTTGTATAACTATTCTTTCTTCAATTTCTTGCTAGGATTGGAAGTTAAACTTCCTGTGTTTGGAAGTCTAGACTCAGATATAATTGTACCCATATTGATTGAAAAAGCTGTTGTATTCCAATGAGGATCAGTAAGAAGTCCCCTTTACAGACAGTTTTTAATTATGTTTTCAGCATTAAGTATATTAATTGATAAAAAAATATTGACACTGTGAAGGGGGAAAAACAAAACACTATTTGAAAATTCATACTAAAAAGCTGCATAGGAGGAGATGAATGAAAAAAAAAGGAAATTGGTAAATACCTACCAGTACTGTTTTGAGACACATAGCACATTCTAAGATACTATTCAAAACAAACAAACAAAAAGTTTGAATAGTAACTAACAATGATACAGACATAAAATACAAAATTATTGTTACTTTTATTTTCAAGACAAGTACTTGCAATACTTGCACATACAAATTGTGAACAATTTATTGTGTAAAAGGCATTTTGAAACTTCATGATCCTCAGTAAGTTTATGCATTACTGGACAAATGACAGTAGATACCAGTATTCTATATACTAAGGATTAGCTTAAAGGC
Source organism: Crypturellus tataupa (assembly GCA_034781795.1). NCBI lineage: Eukaryota > Metazoa > Chordata > Aves > Tinamiformes > Tinamidae > Crypturellus > Crypturellus tataupa. Next base: position 1,555,168 of record JAWLRI010000002.1, read on the forward strand.
AGGCAGTTATATTCTTAGGCACATGGTTATGAGAATGAGATTTTATAGTTGGAAAAAGCTCTTTGTTAGACTTTTTGGCTTGTATTATAAAGTGCCTCTGTATAAAAATAACACATCCCAGCACTGTTGTACTCAAGTATACATTTGCTTTGTAGTGCTTTACAGCACTACAAATATTCACACTTCTGTGCAGCTCATTAGAAAACAAATATTTTGGCTTTCTGAAAGTAATAAGCTACTATTTGTCAGCTTTTATGCTATTTTCTCTCCTGATTTGAAGGCTCTGGTTTTGTAATGCATGTAAAGAACAAGTTTATCTTCTTCTGGAATGCCCATTTACTTCTTTTAATCATTTTTCCATTTTTTCAAGCAAAAACCCTTTTTGTCTGTGATTTCTTTTCTTTGTGAAACAAAATTACTGTTTCTTTCTTTTTTTGTAGATTTTAAATGCCACACAGTATTTCTCCATACTCTGATATGAAATCTACTGTAAGACCGTTTAATAAGTTCTATCTCTTACCTAACGAGTGAAATATCAACACAAGATTCAAATGCTAGAAAGACAAGATCATTTGCCGGGTGACTATACAAGAAAATATTTCCAGCAGTAGAAATTATTACTTTCAATTAAAAAAAAAAAAAGGCAATAAATTGGGAATTCTAAACTAATTAGGGCATTAATACTCCTTCCAGTGGCAAATCCATGCCTGGTTATATTACTGCAAAAAATTATAAACTTTTATATGACAACTACAACAGAAGTTACTTTATGAGTTAAAGGCATAAGGATTTTTTTTCATATTTTTCCCTATGTGTTTAACAAGAGAACTTTAAAATATCTGAATGTACTGATTTTGTTTAGTATCCCTTTTCCTTTTACATTTCCTGCTTTATAATCCACTTTCTCTTTCAAGTACTAGTACTACCAAAACTTTTCTACATGGCTCTCACTGTTTTAGTCATTGGTGTGCTATACGAATCCTTTACAATACTTCTTTCCTTCTTCAAGAACTGTTATTGTGAAGTTAGTGAAAAAGGTCAGGGTGATTATTTAGTGAGAAAAATCGAATCTGCTGGAACTTTATTGTTTTCCACTAGGAAATCTGATGTATTTATGACATAAGGCATTTTAGGGCACCTGATAGGACTTGCTTCTTTTTTTTACGATACTTCTGCCTTTGTGTAAAATTGTGCTATAAATGATATTGACAGTGCCATACAGTGGTACTGTACTGGTTTCAAGTTGCATTGTTTCAGTAATTTATAGTCAAACAAAACTAAGTTGTGACTATCTATCTACCTTACTTGCAAAGTTGCAGAAGATTTTTCTTAAATGTCTCAATCTATGTTAGAAGAGCTCCTAGCAGAGAAAAGGGAAGGTACATTTTTGCCTCTGGTCTAAATCCTGAGCTCTTAAAATATATGTAATATAGATGGGCACGTAACTGGGAATGATCTTATGATTAAGACTTTTTCTTAATAGACTTCCTTTAGTTTTGTAGAGAAGATCTAGATGCACCCATGAGAGGTGACTGGCAGAAGGAATCACTGAAAATAACACCTGTGGGCCTAGAAAACATCTTGCCTCTCCTTAAGGACTTGTTCCTACCCCAAAAGGACAGAGCCTCCTCAGAAGCGGAGATTGGTATGGTAGGATCCTGTCCCAACTTGGCTAGAAGGCTATCTTTGAAACCTTATCTTTGCTCACAAAAAGATATCCAAGAAAAACAAACAAACAAAAAATCCGACATTCTTCATAAACACTATCTCATAGAGCATTTTGGTAGAGACTCACTGTCCTGAATCTTTTACGCTTTTAAGGAGCACAGTATCTGGTTCTCGGTTTTTTTCTTAGGCAAGATCTTAAAAATGTTCCAAAGTGACTCCTGATTCTTTGGTATTTTAAAATTCAATACTGTACGTGAATAGAGATAACACAGAATGCATCACAGAATGATTGAGGTTGGAAATGACCTTTGGAGATCATCCCCCAGAGAGACAGTAACCACGCTCCCCCCGCTCCTGTACACACACAGAGCAGCAGAGTCACTGAGCACACTGCACAGGATCATGTTCAGGCAGGTTAAGAATATCTCCAAGGAGGGAGACTCACAACCTCTTGGGGAAACCTATTCCAGTGCTTTGTTATCTGTACCCTAGATGTTTTTCCTCAAATTCAGGTGGAAGTTCCTGTGTTTCAGTGTGTAGCTGCTGCCTCTTGTCCTATCACTGGCCACCACTGGAAAAATCTGGCCCCATTCTTTTGATCCCTCCCCTAAGGCATTTGAACAGACACTGATGTATACACACTGTGTACACACTGTGATGTCTTCCTAATGAACCCCAGGATACCATTTGCCTTCTTGGCCACAAGGGCACATTTCTGGATCACAGCCCACCAGGACTCCCAAGTCCTTCTCTGCACAGCTGCTCTCCAGCAGATGAACGCCAGTGCTGAAGATATTTAATGCAGTTCAGGAGTTAGGTTTATGGGGGTCCTTCATGTGTACTAAGATACGTCTCCTCATTTTCTCCATTTGAACACTGAATGACTCATTAACTTATTTAACTTCTCCAAGGCTAAGGAAGCATGGCAGAACTGTTATTTTTACTACCCCATTTAGTTATCTTGACTTCATGTCAGAGATTTATAATGGGTGTACTCATGAGGGGCAACGGGAGGTGACCATGCTAACCAACTTATCCCAAAGTTTTCGCTGCAAAGCAGAATGCACTCAACATGCTTTCCCAAAAGAGAGATGGGAGCATCTGAGCTGACCACTGCTTAAGGCATACAAGGCAAAAGCAGAGACCAGTTCTCCGACCTCCACAGAAATGATCAGGTATTAGCTTCTTGGAAGTTAGTGGAAAAGAGAGATTGTGTTGCTTTTAACAGCCATAATGAGATAAAAGGGTTAAGGACATGTGGTTGTGAATTAGCCTTAGAGCCTTTTCTCAATCTGGGTATATACAGAGATTTTTTTTTACCACTGAGAGTGAAAAAGATCTTTTCTCTGCATCCCTGAAAGCTAGACAAGTCAACATTTTCCTTTGACATTTGCACCTGTCAATCTTTTCCCCATACCCTTTGAATCTACATTCCCAGTTCTACAACCCCCATAACAGATCATTGAGCAAACTAGGCAGACGTTTTGTGAGAGGCTGTTGTGCTACTTATTGTACACACTTTGAGGAGTTCCTTAGGTTACAGTTCATCATATTGCTTAATGCATTGTACCTCTCAATCTCCTCTTGTCAAGGTTTATAAAACCAGGGAAGGATTTAATGCTGCAAAATAACAATGCGGGTTACTCAAAGTGTAACCGAAGAATCTCTCTTGGAGTTGATTGTATAGGCAATTATTTTTCATTTCCTAGACTTCTGATCAAATTCAAATGACTCTATTGTTATTATTTAAATAAACTTAAGCATAGATGTCCAACTTAAGCACAGATTTTTTTTAAGCTATTGAAAATATGTTATATGTTGTGTTTACTGTTTTTCGTGTCTTTCTGATCAAATTAATTACATTTTCCCCACAAAAAGCCGCTCACTTTACAACTGCCAAATTTTCAGACATTGCCTGTGATCTGAGCACTAACCTGGTTCTGTCTTTTACATATAGTAATTGACAATTACTTTGCTGCAGATCAGATGCAGACATTGGCTGCAAAGGTATGGACTTACTGGAACAGTGGTACTTTTGAGTGCGCTCTCTGTACAACATGAAGAGGAAGATGCAACACTATCTAAAAAATTTATTATATATACTTTATGTTGTCCTCTGGATTATATTTACCTTAATTGTCTAAATAGTCTAAAAATTACCTTCTGCTTATTATTAAGTGGATACAAGAATAAATAATCTTGAGTCACAGCTATTTTACATTTTTACCATATTACCATATTTTACCAGGTTTAGTTTATTGAGTGCTAGAGAGAATTGTGGTTTCAGGAACAATGAGAAAACTGTGCAGGATATTCCTGGTAGATAGAAAACATTTTTTAATTAGCTTGTAAGGAAGGGCAAAATTTAACCAGGCAATTATTAAGCAGTTAGGTACAGAGAAAACAGTGTGCTGAGTTCTCTCATTAGCCATTTTCAAAATAGTATAGTTGAATGTTTATGAAAAATGCCAAACACTCTAACAGTATGAGAGCATTAGCATCTCAAAGGAAGATCTCAGAACTGGAAGGGATTAAGTTCTGCAAGTTAGTTGTTTCATGTTACGAGTGGATATGATTTTGTATGCAAGCATCTAACCCGAATTTAAAGTTTCTTTGTGTAAAACTGTTTTTTTCATAATTCTGTGTTTTTTTAACATGGAAAAGTTATTTAATATTACATTATTTAATATTAAAAAGTAATTTCTCTGCATGCTAAGCTTAATTGACTCAGCACTCATTATTATAACTGGATTATCATTGGCTCAATGATAATTTTTGAAGGGGTAGCTTTATAAATGCTTGATCATCTTTTCAAGCCATTAAACACTCTGGGCATCAGCTTCTCAACAGTAATTCTGACATGTTTATCTCAGCTGGGTTTACAATTCTTCCTTGTTCAGGGCTTGTGATCTGTATATACAGTAGATTTTGAAAAAAAAAAGGAAAAAAAAACCCCATGATCTAGCATTCATTTAAAAATCGAGAGAGACAGAGAGGGAGGGGGAGGAGAGAGAAAGGGGGGGAAAGAGGGGTGAGAGAAGAGAAGAGGGGCTGGGGAGAAAAGCCGGGAAGAGAGGGGAGAAAGAAGGGAAAGAAGGGGAAAAGGAAAGGAGAAGGGGGAAGGGTGGAAAGCAGGGAAGTAAGGAGGGTGTCAGGAGAGGAAATGGGAGAGATGGTGGGAGGAAGGGGAGAGGTTGGGAAGGAGGGGGTAGGGGGAAAAGGAAGGGGTAGGGGAAGAAGGAGGTGTAAGCGGAGAGGAAAGACTAAAGGGGAGTAAGAGGGAGCAGAAAGAGGGAGGGAGAGAGACACTTCCATCACAAGACATTCCACAGTGACTGACAAATAAAATATTCTCCTTAAAAAGCAATTATGTTTTTGTCCATTAAGTCTGGACACCTGGAGTAAATATTTGTTTCAGATTTGCAGGCATGCTATTACATTTATTCTTAAAGGTTAGATAAGAGTGTTCCTGTTGGCTACCCTTAGTATAATTATTCTCAATTTACTCTCTACCCTTCTTTAAAGATCGAGTACCTTCCGCAGCCCGTATCATGAAAAACTCTAATAAATATGAGTAATGGTTGAATTGTGCCTTTAAATCAACAGGCAGAATGCAGTATCAGGTTTATAATTTCCCACTAGATCCTGCAAATAAGTTTTAAAATTCTGTAGTAATAATGATACGTGAATGCTTCTAGAGCATTTAATAAGAAACCTACTTAATTGTGCTGAACTCCTTTTGTTTCCATTTTTATACAATTCCATACGTGTTTTTTTTTCCCTCCTTCTCCATAAACGGGTAAACAATAATTAACGTGTGATTATTTATGTCTAAAAATACCGGGATAATAATACCAGGATTTATGTCTAAAGATACCAGGATCCCGCTCCTGCTTTATAGAACCTTTCCCCCACCCCGTATAAGGGTAACTGGAATAGTCAGACCCCGCAGCCCTACGGATGGGGAGATGCGGGAGGGATGATTTTTGAAGCCGCGGGAAGTATTTGTTGTGGAACCTGGCTCTCCCTCCCCGGGGGAAGAAGTTCAACTTTTCTTCGCAGCCGCTTGCTTTCCCCTCCGCTTTCCTTTACGGCGCCCTAGACAGCGCCGGCGCGGGGCCGCAGTCGTGGAATGCCAGCCTGGCACTCCAGCACAAAGCAGAGCCAGCAGTGGTATAATCTACTAATGGCTTCTTTTCATTTCAGCCCTCCCTGAGAGACTCAGTGGCAGATTGTAGACTCAATTACTCTCATGTCAGGTGATTATCCTAGGTCTTAATGTAATCTTCCATTCACACATACCATATTTCAATTACGGCAGCTATGAAACAAGCTGTGTATTCAAATCACCAATCACCTTATCACTGCTGAACAATGTCAACTGTAAAAAACGCCAGCTGAAGGCAATTACACATGTGTTGAGAACCGATTATGATTACTCTCTGTGGTATTTGTGATGAGCTGGGGAATGTTCTGAAAATTTAATTTAATGACAATATGCTTGCTGTACAATCCATAATACCTCCTGAATCCAGCATGGGGCTATTAAAACTGATAGGAGCATATTATCACCGAACTGAAAAGCTGGGTTGGGATGGTTGCTGGATGTCTCTACAGGGAATGATAGGTAATTTCTCCACATATTTCTAACGGCTGAGGCAGACAGCTTCCAGTTCCAGCTGCACTCTGAAGGTGGTCCCTTCCCCTCCCTCCCTCTTCCTCGGCGCTGAGTTAAGGTGTTTTACGACAGCCACTGTGCACGGGGCCGTGGCGAGGGCCAGGCCGGCTCCCCATCGGCTTGGGGCGCAGAGCTCGTGGGGACTGAGCCCCCTCAGGGCTCTCCCCCCTCTTCCATCCCTCTCCGTTTACCTCTCTGTCCATCGCCCTGCAGCGCTGAGCGATGTCTGAGCAGGGCGGGCAGGCACAGCCCGTGCCCAGAGGGACGGGGACCACCGGTGGGGTGGGTTGGACTGCAGTTCCTGTGAGGAACCTCGCAGCCTCCGCTGCCTGGGGGAAGCAGAAAGGTCTCTCCGTCCAGGAGGTGCAGCGCTCTGCCAAGGGCTGCCTCTGTACAGGGGGCCAGGGAGCCCTGGCTCACGAGCTGCTTTGAGGAACTTCCCAACCATCATCTCCCCAGCTAAACCAAAACTCCAGCCAGGCCATTCACCTGCACCGACTTTTTTTTTTTTTTTTCCTTTTTTTTTTTTTTTTTTTACATAAATACAGGTAGCTTTTTTAACAAGTATCTGTTGAGGAGATTGGCTTACCCACAGTCACATTTCGTTTGTGGAGTATTTGTTCTGCAGACAGGTTTGCTCTTTCAACAGGTATAAGCCCTCCTGGTAATTTGCCCTTTATTGCACACAGGAAGTTTGTGGCACATTTCTTACCCTAAACCCTGTTTCTAAGTGGAACTGTTGGCTATGTGCACATTTCCAAAGCTGGGAAACTGAATAGTCCCCAGATAAACCTAAACTGGTGTATCATGGAAATGATGGTTATTTACTTTTTAATTTCTTTTATATTAAGTTGCTATTCCACTCAGTGCCAATGTCTCCTTTCTCGGAACCATTTTCCACTAAAGTCGCAGTCTGAACAGAAATGCCTGACCTGAAATGTCATATTGAGAAGTGGGTATCACTACCCACGGACTGCAGTACTGCTCTTGCTTTGGGTACACTTAGCTACCTGTAAATAAATAAATAAGATTGATAAAAATGACTGAAATTAGAAAAACTAGAGCAGCTCAAAATGTTTAAATAGCATGCCTATTTTTTATTTTATCTATGCTAAAAGCAGTTTTTATAAACAAAGAAGTGTTAGCACTATAATTTATTAAAATAAAAAAGATGTAAAGTGCAAATAGAACTGATGCACAAAAGAATAAATCACAGGAGAATAGCATGTTAGCAGCATATGGCAAGGTTTGGGAGACCTAGCTTAGACCAGCTCCTGTATACATGAAGAGAAATCATCTAGTATACACTGCATCGATTTTCTCGATTTGCAGAATTTACATGATGTTCATGTAACACAAGACAGTGATTAGCATCATTAAAGCAACGGTAATAATAATGATGAAAATATTAACTGCAATCAGTAAACACAAAGAAAACTGCAAAACCAAAACAGAAACCAGTAGAGCTCATTAATAAGGAATCTGCAGGTTCAGATGCAAAACAGCTGTTATTCAAAATGAGCAAGATGGTGTACCTTCATGTTGGATTGTTGAACATTGAAGAAATCATAGATCCGTGAGCAGTCTGAATCTAAACTACAAGTAGAAGCAAAGGGCTCAGGGCACCTCTGCTCTTTGCTGTGACTCTACACAACTCAGAGTATCGCAAAGGTCTTGCACTTACAGGAAAAGCTTTTTCTGAATGTGTAGTAGAAAGACAGCATGTATGCTCTCAAAGTCGGAAGAAAAGCGAGTATTAAATAAAGAAAAGAATCAAAGCTTCCTGTTAATCACAAAAGTTGATGCTGTTACTGGCATGTATTTTGTGTGAAGGGAGAAATGGTCTACAAATTATGAGAGCTATAGCACAGCGGCATAGCTCTAAAATTCTAATGTCATTCTAATTTCCTATTATCAAAATGCGAGCTTTTGTATTACTTTCTTACTTGTACTTTAAATAAACAACAGCATCCCAATTTATGTTAGGTTTAAATTCAATATTTTTTTTTAAATCTGGTTGAACTTTTTTGATTTTTTTTTTTTAAGAAAGCTGTTGCAATTCCTTAAAGAAATACCCACTTCCACACAATGTTCTCTGGGTGTACACCTGTTTACTAGGGGCACAATTTGCCACACTAAGAATACAAGAAATTACTATTGGGGCACAATTTGCCACACTAAGAATGCAAGAAATTACTATTCTGGCCAAAGTCAATCAGGGCAAATTAAATTTCCCCTAAATTTAAGGAAGGATCAACTGAGCAAGACACCATAACAGAGTTCATTGACGTTAGTGTTAGTTTTATAATTCAACAAGAGAATAATTATTTAAAAAAAAAATCTATTTTTTCTGATCTCTCTAAATATATTTAAAAAAATACTTTGAGGGTTTGCAAGCAAAATGTACCCCTAGGTAAACACCTAACACAACAAAGGATATTATTGATTTGCCAGCACAATGAAGCTACTGTACTTATTTTAAAGATCAATTTTATCACCTAGGCTCAGGCATGCTGGACTTCAAACAAAGGAGGAAAAAGGACAATCCTTCATAACCTCCTCCATGACCCTCAACAGCCAGAAAATCAAAAGGCCAACTCATTTTGTTAGCTGAATTATATATTTTTTTTCTCTCTTTGGTCCTTCATACTGTATAATTCTCGGCCAAAAAAAAAGTAAGTTATCTGATTACAAACTGTGTTACTTTTATTGCCAAAGGAAGTTGTTAATTTTTGCCATAGGTCAGACAGGATAAAGCCCTGAAGAACCAGGAGCTTCTTAATTGCATGGTGCACTAGTAGCTGTTGCCACATCTCAGAGGAGTTATTGCACCTTGCAGATAATGCCCTTTTCCCCTGCAAGCCATGAAATAGATTTCCCCCTACATCGATGTATTAATTAGACTTCAAGACTGTTTCAAAAATTATAGCTTAAACTGCTCTTCAAATATGTCAGTGTTATTAGAAAGACTGTCTTGTTTGTTTTTTAAATTGAGAAAGAGGAGGAACTAACCTTGAAGCCTCTGCTCTCTTTTTTTTTCACTTTCCTTTTTTTCTTTTCTATTTTTTTTTAAAGTAAAAGATGGGGGGAGAAGCCCATCCTGTAAACCTTGTCACATTAAAAGAATATATAAGTTTTGATAGAATTCCAGGTTAAGTTTGTCAGTTCTGGTGTTGTAAAAAGTGAATGAATTGGCACGACCTGTAGAAATCTCAGGAAACGTTTGAGATTTCTTCAGCTGGCTGTATATCAAGCATACAGTGAAAAAAAGGAAATAGAAGGAAAGTAGAAAAGAAGGGCAAAAGGCGAAATGGTTTGTGTCCATTTAAGAAAAAATCAATAATAGCATAAAATTGATTTAGTGCTTGTCATAAAACATAAGTAAGTGCTGGAAAATAGAGAAAATTGAGTCTCAATTTAATCTGCACAAAAGCCACACTGTACTGATGAAGTGATCTGAGGAGAGAGCTACATAAAACCTAAAGACAGATACTTAATTGTCATATTAAAGACTCTCTTTTCTGCCTGCTGGAGTCGAGGGGTAGGACCCATTAATCATGTGGATAAGGGGCATTGAAATCAAATCTCAATTAAAATCTGTTCAATAATGTCTCTAATATGTTTTTCAAGCATTAATTTTTTCCCATTGATTCTACACCCCATAAATCAGATATGTTGCAGTGCATGTAATAGTTTATGGAGGAGAGGATTATGGTTTTATGAAGTTAATGCAGCAGAACCATTTAATTTACACAGGCTAAAGTTTTATGTCTGTTGCTTATTTCTGTTATTTTCTTTGGGTAAAAATTCTTTGAGATTTAAATCTAAAACACTTTTTTTCATTGTGTGTGTTTCTGTGCACACAAAATAAATATATCAATATATATCTTTACCTTGGTTTACAGGGCCTATTTACAAAGCTGATTGCTGAGGAGCATGCACTTTTATTTTTAGAAAAGACTGGTTTTGGAGGGTGTAGATAATGATCCCCCAGGAAAAAGAAACAATCTGTTGTACCATTGTGCTATGCAGTGTCTGGCGATAACACAAACAACAGCATGTGTATCAGAAACTCAACTTTTTGATTTTAAATGAGTCAAAGATGCTTTCAAGCTGAAATAGTGACAATTTTTGTAAGAAATGTAAAATTGGTTTCTGACCAGTTTAACACTGAAAAGATTTTACAGTCTTTTTATACTTGGAGATGTATCAAACCTTGCTAAATTCTTATTTCAGCTACTATATTTTTCCTAAACCTTCTTAACCTGTTTCCTGAAAGGTTAAATTAGCTACATCCTTCTTCATTTTCTGTCATAGTGTACAGGTATGTGTGCTTGAAAACTGACATGGTCTGCCTAAGAGACAGCTGCATTTTACCGTAAAGGGACTGAAACAGAAATCGTAACTCATTTTAATTGCAGTGGTGCTGCATGTAAACCACAGTTTCTAAATGCTTTTTGAGACTGCTAGAGATGTCAGCAGTCCCGTCACTTCCATCTTAAAGAAATGTGAGGTACAACTTCTCATTATCTTCTTAATTAATCTTGGTAAGTAGTTTATTCCAGCTAGCTGAAGCTGGCGGAAAGATGCAGAGGAGCTACAACAGCTAAATCCCTGACCTCCGAGGGCTGGATTTCCTGCGTGGGTCCCGATCCAGCAGAGGTTGGGACCCTCATTGAGGGAGCATCCTTTGACTCTAGAGGGCTTTGTAGGTTTGTTTTAGTAGGAATAGTGAGAGGGGCTGTTAGCTCACTGACACAATCCTAAAATCCTCTCCCCCACATAAACAATCTCTCTAGTTGAATGCCTTAGTACAAAGCTCATAATAGCAAACATGGTTCATAGTGTTTATGAGGCGAACAGGTCATATGTAGCACATCTATAACTTCCTCAGTTTCACCTTTTCCTTTATAAATACGCTTTTGATTGCAAAAACTGGGCTAAATCTGATTATATTGTATGCTTAATTCCACTCCTCACAGACACCACTTGTGAACTGTCACACAGTCCCCCTAAATCAGTGGCAAAAATCCTGTTAGCTCCAGTGAGTTTACACACTAAACCATCAATTCAGAATAGTTAACCTGTTTGACCAAGATTTGGTGCAAGGTGCAATCCAGGATAAGACAAAAGTGGCATTAAACTATGTTTGTGACTCCAAAATTCTAAGCCCGGGTTTCTGAATCAGAAAGACACCACAAAGAGCTTTTAACTATCAAGTTACTCATACGGTCGAAAATAGGCATGGAGTTGCATTCCAGCAACATTACTCTCTCCTGATGCCTCTTCCTGTTCCTAAACCATTCCTGCGCCAAGGTCCGTGAGGAGACACAACACTATAAAAAGTCTGTCTGCTTTCTATGCTCCAGGATCTCTCTACATATAAAATAGCTAATAACCCCAGAGTCTGTTTATGGTTGATAACAGACGAGCTATAGTTGAGGCAGTGTTTGAGGCAATGGGAAACACGTAGTTTAACAAAAATAATAGAATCTCATTCTTTTATAAAAAAAAGATGTTTGTGTTTTGTCTATCCATGCTGTGGTTATTTAAACAAAGGAGACACACTAATGTTGAAAGACCAAGACAAAAATAATGAGACAGAAGTTAAGTTGTGAACATGCTACACTACTCTGTCCTGACAATTCATTTATTTCATTTACAGGAAAGAGTCACTCCTAGATGCACTCTTTTACTATAAAAGATGCTAAGTGGAAAGACTCAAACATTAGTACCACTAAATATATATAAATATAAATATATATTTTTATTATTTTTAACAGATCATTATATTAAACAAGAAAAGGGCTAGTATGATAGTTTGCATTGGTGTGAAGTTTTGTCAGCATATGTCAGAAAAGAGTATGAAAACTTGATGAAGATTTTCCAGAAACAAAACAAAACAAAACAAAACAAACTAGTTAATAAAGACATAGTCCTACAAGGGAAAATTCCTTTACAGTTGGTATTAGCTATGTCAAACCTCAAAGTTTTGATAATTCCTACAGGTCAGCTTTACAGGAAAATACTTTTCATGTAGCCACAACTGTAATTTAAAACACAAAATCATGCGTTTTACAGGGAACCTGTATTGGTGGTTTCTGAGTACCATTTTTAATAACACAAGACCAAAATGTTTTGATTGAAATGTTGTGCAAGTGAAGTAAAGGATGTATTTTAACATGGTACAAAATAATCTTGTGGAACTCATTGCTACAAAATGACAATGAATTGAAAAATCTAAAAAGAAGCCTGTAGATTTATCTCAATCATAAAAAGCTTCCACAGTTGCATCAGATAGGATAAAACATTTTTAAAGGGGATATAAACCCTCATGCTTCAGGGCACCAACGGAGAAGATTTAGAAATACACCTATATACTATGAGCAGATTATTCTGCTAAGGTATGCCATACTTTTTCTTGAAAAGTCTGATGCTACCTACACTCAGGATACTATATCTCCCTGCTGTCCTATGGCTTATCTGTATGGGTGTTATAAACTTTTAGTTACCCTCACGGTTCAGGCAGTTTCCCAAGAGTTTTGCCTACCAAAATTTTCTGTCTCATTCTTGTAGTGGCTAATTCTCTAGAAGATATCTTTTCCAAGCTGACATGCTGTATTACCAATTTTCAAACTATTCACTTGGAAAGCCAATTCTTGAGACTCCTGTTGGACTGCTAAGCATTATGAAAATGGAGTCATTGGTGCGTAGTCCACAGCTCTACGGTATGAGACTTAGGATCCCTCTTTCCTAGCAACCTCTATGTTATTTTTAATGGTAGACAAATGTAAGAAGTAAGCACTTCTATTTACTATTTTCCAAAGCATAGAAAAAAAAAAGCAGTTATGTTCAAAACTAGACTAAATTAAGCTATATTATAATTATATTATTATAATTTAATATCATATGACATCTTAATTCAGTTCTCAGAGATTCTCTTTTTTCTCTGCTATTAAAAAGCTGTCAGGACACTTAATACAGTCTGGAAATTTAGTGTTGACTAACCTTCACAAGTCTGGACCTTGAACCATAGTTCAAGGTCCAGAATATTTTTAGTCTGAAATTTCTGAAATTTCAGATTCATAACTTTGCCCTACAGAGTACAGAAATTCTAAAGTTCAATTCTCATTAATGATATCAAGCTCTGGTACTTTTATCTAGGGTTAGTGACTGTTCCTTCCTAATTTTATAAATACTGATGCCCCCAGTGCATAGCTATGTGAAACTCTCTTGACAGGCACTAAAAAAAAAATCAGTGGTGAATAGTACACTACTTTAAAACAAATACATTATTTTATCCATATTTTATCCATTCTTTCAGCCAGCTGGCAGGGCTAACAAAGTATCTAGCTCTTTATAAATTAAAATATAATTCTTGAAAATATTTAACTGGATTCTAAACTACTATATTAAGGAGTATAATAGACATAGTCATAGCTGACTAGACATAGCTGTTGACTGAAATTTATAATTCCACAGTTTGAGGACATGGACTGGGGATAAGTGATAATTAATCTGTTTCTGAAGAGCATCAAGATAATGGGAAGGCTTTTTCTAGTATCAAATAGTTCCCTTGTTTTGTGCTTAACTATTTCTTCTCATACCATAGGGCTCTTACTTTTTGTGCATCTGACATTTTCAGATAGTAAAGGAAATAGGAGGCACTTGCTGAAAAACTCAGCAATATAGTAAACAAGCGTGTATCAATGATTCTCAAAATGAGGGATGGGAAAAACTATTATCTAAGATGTAGGAGTCATTAGTATGTGACTGGAGGAAGGTTGCTGAGGCAGGAATGGAGATGGACAAAGATGGGGATAGAGCTACAATAAGGATGCTCTGATTGAATTAGAGATTGGGGAGGAAAGATGCAGCAGGAACTCATGTCTGCTGTATCCAACTTATTTCTCTGCCTCTCAGCAGTGACCTCAGGAGTTCCCAACTGCAACAGTTCATTTGGTTATTTGCTCCTTCCCTTGGCAGCACAACATTTGTCATAGGACCAGCTGAACGCAATCCAAAATCCTTCTTATAATTAGAGGACAAAGCATAATGATTCAACGGGCTTTTAGCAGTCCCAAGTTTTATTTTCTTCCTCTACTTTCTAGTCAGCATCACCTTTACATTTGTTTGATTTTAGAGCACTCCTAGAATTAATAGGTAGATTATTAATCTTTCTCCCCAACAGGACTTTCAGCTTTCCATTACAGCTGTCACAGTTTCTATTGCTGAACATGAGTTCTTCCATTTATTTCAATGCTCTGTACAGTTGGAATACTTAACCATGCCAGAATTAAGCACCCTTTCTATCAGTCTGAGAGATATTCCCCACACACCTATATATGTAATACTGCTTAATACTAACCATCAAAATGTAACAGTCTTTTTAAGCACAGACACCCTAGATCCTCTTGTGAACCCAGGCAGAAAGATTCGCTAGTTTAGGTTTCTGAAATCAGTACTACACGCTGTGACAAAAAAGTGAGTATCGTTCCCCTTATTGCTTCTTTTCCACAAAATCTCACTGGCATCCACTGCAATAAAACCAATCACAATGGCATCCTTTTATATGTATGTGCCTCTCAAATATAGTTCCCCAAGCCACTGTTCTAAATTAACAGCAGTTAAGCACCCATTGATAGAGACTTAAAATAAATCGTTACCCAGTGGACTCCCCCATAGTCACCACACATTATTTAGAAGGTGCATAGATTTACATTAGAGCTGCAGCAAACTTCATGCGTGTAGTTGTATTTAGATTATGATGAAATATCCATTTTATGTATAATGACCTCTTTTACAATGGCTTCTCAATACCAACAGTTTACGGTATCAAATATAGGCTTCCCTTTAGCCTAACTTTTTTAAAAAGTCAGATATTTTGTTTGAGATTTTTTCAGATTAAGTCACAGAAGCCTTAATTGAATGCAAACTGATTCCTTCAAATCTTTCCTGTGACAATGCAGGCATGAATGGAACACATTTGAGAGTTCACACAACTCTAGTTTTCATGCAAAAGACTCAAGTCCCATGAGTGAGCCAATTACAAATTATCGTGTAGGTGAACTCGTTCTTTTCCATTCACTGGAGCTGATTCTGTGTCATTAATGCTGATATCTTAGAAAGGAAGAAAAGGCTTTTCATATCTCATTAATAACACTGTGGAGGAGAAATGAAATGAATTCTATGATAGATGAGTGCTATTTACATGGAGCTAGTTCAGTTGCCTACATTTTAATAAGTTCTTACAAAAAGCTGAAGCCATATCCAGCACCAAAAGGCTGGCTAATCCTCTGTGGTGTCTTGCATTGACCTCATTGGCACAGACTTGTTATTGGCTGAGGTTCCACCACCGTTAGGCTTAAATTAGCTAGTGTGAAATTTTAGCTGAGTGTTAACTCTGCCAAAATCCATCTTTGGAGCTCTCAACCTTTCACCACCCAAATGCTGAACAGTGGCACTGGAACAGCAGAATGTGGTGTGTATTATGAATCTATGAAGGCAGTGGCTCAGATCTATATAAAAGGACTACGATTTCCTAGGAATATGCTTTGAAGGAGACATTAGTTTCTCGTATGTGTTTACAGTTGCTTATGCACTTTAATATGCACCTAATCTTGACTGATGGTTGAAGTTTGTTGGATGCTACAGAGATAGAAGTTTTGTAGTTTTCTTTCTTACAAAAGCAAAATATGGCTAGCATAGAAGCTAGCCATATCTGCCCACAAGACATTTACTGTAGAAGAGTATATAGCCTTATCTAAATCCAACTGCCACAGACACATTTATCTACTGTTAACTTCTGTTTTGGCCTAGGCAACTACAGACACATATGTAAATAAACACATGTATACGCTTCATGTGCCAGAGGTCATAATGCAAATACCATTCAATGCTGACAATGTAGTTGACTCAAAGTTACTCCTTGACACATCCAATTTCTGTTTCTAAGTCAGTCTGGCTAACGCAGCACCTAGTACAAATAGAACAGCCCTTAGGCTGTTCTAGTCTATATCCAAATCCAAAGTCTGGTGGGTTCTAGCAGCTTGCAGCTGTCCTTTAAGGGAACTACAAATATGTTCTCTACCAGACATATCCTCTGCATCAGTGTCTTACGACACAGGAGAGAAAAGACCACAAGGATTGGAAAAAAAAATACACAGTTTAAATTAATAAGTGTTTAATACTGTCATTTTCACTCCACTGCTTTTCTTTTTTACTGAAGACTCAACTATGGATAATAACTAAGTTAATGATGTCTACCAAGTACCCTTCCTAATTAATTAAGATCATATAATTTAGTTATCTTTTTCCTCTTTTTTCTTTCAAACAAATTATTTTCTTTATGAAAACGTTGAATATTTAAACAAAAACAGAACTAGAACACCATCATATAGTGATTGGAACAGGCTGCCCAGAGACGTTGTGGAGTCTCCTTCCCTGGAGATCTTCAAGACCCGTTTGGATGCTGCCCTGTGCCATGTGCTCTAGGTGGCCCT
>JAWLRI010000002.1:1583508-1617950 GCA_034781795.1 Crypturellus tataupa
GGAGATCTTCAAGACCCACTTGGATGCAGCCCTGTGCCACGTGCTCTAGGTGGCCCTGCATGTGCAGGGGGGTTGGATTAGATGGTCTGTAGAGGTCCCTTCCAACCTTAGGCATTCTGTGATTCTATGCATAATTTCATGAGGGAACATGAGGATGTCTAATCTTGGCTATTTTCCAGACATGTCCAGTGTTCTTTTACTCAATCTGCCCTTTTATGTTGTTGAATTTAACAATTCATTGAATTATGCCCTAAAATTTCCTGCATCTCCCTTCATTCAGAGGGTGCATTAATGGCAAGGCGTTAAGGCAGAACCCCACTAGCTAACGTTGCTGTACCCATCTGATAGAGAGCAAGATGTTTAGAAGAAGTCTGAGGGGAGGAAGTATTCACGCTCTCCAATACCCTGTACTGATCACGAACACATTTAATCATCTCCTTCCCCACCCTCCTTCCTCTAGGTTTCCCAAGTCTCTATTCATGCATCTCTATTCCTGTCTAATTAGAAATTCCCTCAGAAATTTGGTAGCCATAATGCATACAGGCAGTACCTAATCTACTGATGATTTACTGTGCATTTTTCCACTGTACCCCTTCTATATTTTCCCCCACTTCTACATCACTTAATCAACACAGTGAAGTACTAAGAAATCAGCATTCATTTACAAAATTTTAAAGTTATTTTTAAACTATTAAATATTTACAGATTTGCCTCATGGAAAACAAAAGAACACCTGCTGGGGAGGTGTTCTTTTGCTGATGTTCTTGGTGCTTCTGTTGTAAGGAGTAATTTCTAGAAAACTAATAATATACTATTACTATTATTATTATTACTATTATTATTATTATTACTACATTTTGCTATTTGAGTTAGGTGACACAACTATACAGGAGTCCATCTTCATGGAGAGAAAAAGTTTCCTATTATTTTCCTAAATATGATCTCAAAAATCCAGCAATATTACTTGACTTAAGCCTAATATCACCTAATAAAAAGAGAAGCTATCGAAAATGAAAACTATTTCTTGTAGTGTTCATTCTTTCCCCTATCCTTGCATAGTGAACTTGTTGCATGGGTAGCACAGTGTTCCTCAGTTCTTCATTGCCAGGGATTTTCTAACTACTTCCCCTTAAGTCCTTTAAATCATATGCCTAGAAAAACTCTATTGAAGTCTTGAGATGTGATAGATAAATTTTAGAATGTACAACAGAATGTACTATTTTTGTTTTCTTTACTGCATCAGCTATGAATATAAACAGAAATCTCACAGAAACCTAATATCTAAAATATCTTTACTATAACAGAAATGTACACTATTTTTCATTCACCTCCTCTCTCCTTCCTTCCTTCCTTCTCTTATTTGCCTAATTGTATGCAACATGATAAACAGTAAAATTGCACTTCAAAGACGTTTGATTCTTTGTTTTAAGAGGCTGTCATACAATTAGAGACATCATAAAACAGAACTTTAGGATTTATAAGAAGGAGGTGAGAGTATGCAACAGAGATTGGAGAATGAACAGAGTGCAGTTGGGTGTCAAAAGAGACAAAACATTTCCTTGGAAAAACGAGACTCTATTAGGACATGGGAACTAATGTAAGTGTCAATCCATGAAGATTTAGCATCAAGTCTTTTTTTTTTTCTTTTAGGCAAGGTAAAATGAATTGCAAATACATTAACAATTGATCCATAAACCATTACTGAGTGCCTTGAAAAGGCATGTGAACAGGATTAGTATCTCTTGAAATCCACTGCCACTCCTGCAGCTCAGTGTTCAGCAAGAGAGGTGCTTTGCTCTTGAAAATCTAACCAGTTTTGCAATGTCACCAATTTTTTTCAATCATCCAAATACCTCCAATTCAATTAAGCTCATAAACTCCCTACCCATCGTTCTCCAGGATAAGCAGCTCCATTTAAAAGTGAATGTGGACGAGCTTGTGCTGTCCACGTGAAATATTGTTCAATCAACAGCCAAAGTTTTACTTGTCAGTTTTGATATATCCGATAATAGCTGTAGGTTGTTTTGCAATGTCCAATGTTCTGTGAAGATGGGCTTTTCATATTCTTTATTGTTTTTTTCTGACAAAATGTTGCCTGGACTTTTGCAGTTTTGTGAAATGAAACAACAGTAAAAACAATATATAATTTAACCCTCATAGACCTAGCTGGTCTGCAGATAAGCATCTTTCCCAGGCTTATGGCTAGTTTTGACCAGGATATAATGAGTTCCTGTTCATTGATCCCTTATAAGCATCCTCAATGATTGAACATAACCCCATGCACAGCAGGCAGTCATTCATTTGTGCCCCTTTTCAACTTCATTTTAATCAGCATTTGACACTGTTGAAAATCAAATCCATAATTAAGCTTCAGAGATAGTCAGAGATTTGGCAAATAACGCCAAAAAGAAAATCTGGAGATATTTCTGTAGAGGAGCATCTATATAAATTCTGAATTTTATACTCTCTGTGCCCTGTGATTTATTCTTACATAAAGGATCCTTGTTTCTTTTTTTCTCATTTTCTCTGCTGAGGTTATTACCTTGCATTATTAACACACTCATGTGTGACTTTTTATTTATTTTTTACTAGCTGGAATACACTTTTTTTTTTTTTTTAAAGAAACAGCTGTTTTTTGTACATACAGGTTTAAAGTACAGGTACACAAACACACTCACAAATCAACTTAATAAGCACCCTGATAAATAGCATGGCTGCTTAATTGGGACAATTGCTAGGGAACGGATTCAATGACCCCAATCAGTGAATTAATGGCACACCTAGTTGTGAAAAGTCCATTTAAATGATATGCTTGGTGTTGTCTGCTGCCTAGTCACAGTAGTTAACAGGTGTGAATTGGTGTTCATAGCATAAATTTCCTGCTGCTTGACCCTTTGTTTGCTTCAGATTGCTTCTCTACCCTTCCATAATTCCTATGTGAATGAAAATTACTGCATTTATCTTAAATTCATCAGACTATCTTAATTTCTTTATAGTAGCCAATTTCCAAAGTAAGAATACTCAGAGAGAATGTTCTCTGTGGGAACCTTTTGAATTATTACCCTACCTGGGTACCATACCATAGACTTAGAAAAGTAACAAAAGTAAGTGTCAGAGAAGTTAATACAGCACACAGCAGAGAGAACTTTGACTTATTTACTTAATTCCTTGTGGCATGCACTGACTATGTCAACTTTGCTGATGGCATGATTAAGCACCCTTTAGAGACACTCAAATAATGTAACATCAAATCTTCTGGCCCCTTTCCACAGAAGTGGCCATCCCTGTCTCCCAAATTCCATATAGAATCATGGTGCGGCAATGCCCACAGGTTGGTATACTAATTTTTTTCTTCAGTGTTTTCTTTCTTATTGGGATAGGGATCAGTCTACAAAGTCGATATGGCTGCGTTTAAAAACATCACAGGTGAAACTGCTCTTTCCCCAAGTCTGCTGATATCTACAGGCTGCTGGGTAAGTATTTGCTTTATATTTCGTTTCTCATCCTTAGGAAGTTTATTTTTTAAGGAAACAATACAAAGGAAACAGATAGAAGTAAACTATCTGGTAACACATAGAAGTAAACAAACATGTGTTTTCCACTTCTCTTCCTAAGTGTAACTGTCACTTTCAGTTTCACTGCATCTGTTATGAGCGTGTGATAGCTAAATAAAATTCTTTTTCTTCTTTCTCTAAGCTGCCATACCAAGTACAAAAAAAGCCACCTTTTTGTAAAACATTACGGATGTAACCAGAAGTTTTACAGATGTAATCATACTAAAAGCCCAGTTTTGTACACGCAGAAGATGAAAAAAAAAAGAGCAAAATAATATTTGAAGCTCATAACTGATCTCAGAAATGCTTGATTACAGGATGGGTACTGCTGATGTTACTGAAAACCTTATGTGCTGTCTTATGTTTCAACACACCACAAAACTACAATATACTTCTACATCACCAAGGTTTGATGATCAAGGAAAGAAAAGGGATGCATGATCTACAGCTGCCATATGATTTCAGCAGGCAGTTCAATTCTTCAGCGGCTCAACTGATAGCCCTGGCAGAGTATGTCAAAGCAAAGGATCCATCTTCAGTGCTAGTCAACCGCAGTGCGTTACTACTTCAAGACAAACTCAAGCCACTAAAACTGTCATTTCACTGGTAAAGGAGATAGAATAAGTTGGTGGGACTGCATAACAGAAGTGCTTTCACTCAAACCCTATCACTCTCTCACTTCCACTCTTTTCTCCTCAGATCACTGAATCAACTTGTATTGCCAATAAGTAACCAAATTGAAAGACAGCAATACCTTTTCTGCTTTTATTACAAAGAATCTTGTGCTTCATAGAAAACTGCATAGAAATTTTGAAAATATTATTTTTTAGGGGGAATCTATTAAAACACAGATATTAGCAATGCTAATGAAGCAGCAGGGTAAGGAATCCCAGACTCTGGAGCAGTAAGAGGCGTGGATCACAGGATGTGTGTAATAGAATTGATAGAGCTGGCAGAGCTGGTTTCAAACTCCAGCTTTGCTTTCTAATAGAAAACTAAATAAAACTGTAGCAAGAACACCATCAAGGAAAAGCACACCTCCAGTTTTGATGTTTGTGTGTGCAACTTTTTGGCACCACCTAGTAGGAAGGGAAATAAGTAACAGCTAACAGTCTGCTCTCTTTTCTCTCTCTCTCTTTTTTTATTTTTTTGTTCCTCTGAGTTTACTGTTTGACTGTATACTACCTAAAATAGCAAGCTGAATTGCATCAGCCTCCTGCCCTGATTCAGGAGAGGTTTAGCCGATGACAGTTGTTCATTTCTTTTCATATATCCACTTTTCTCCCTTTGTCTCCAGGCCTCATTTGTAAGCAAAAACACTTCCAAATGGCTAAAGACAAGCTTTAATTGAAAACTTGAACACATGCTGAATGTGTCACACTGCTTGGACAGTCACTGTACACAAACATTTATATTCAATGAAAAGAATGACCCACTAACTAAAACCAGCTTGATTGGAATCTGAGACTGCCACGCAGTATTTGTCAGGCATAACTACAGTGCAGAGGCAGTAATACACTGTTTTCAGCCAGATGGATGTAGGGAGGTCAGCAAGAGACCCAAGGTCTGGCTATCTGGAGGTAATGCAAGTATTACTGAAAGAATTTTTTAAAACATTCCACTCACTCTGGATAGTGGAAGATGTCTTGCAATTCTTTTTGTCACAGATATTCAGTTAGGCAAAAATGAGTAACAGGTGTAAAATTATTTTGTTCATTTAAATTTCTTTATCAGTTCAGTATAGATTATTAGCAATCGATCCATGGCAGCAGGTAGAATATACATCTTAATATACAGCATCAATTAAAGTTAAATGCAAATACTATATGAAGGCATTACATTTTCTGCGGATTTTTAATTCTCTCTTTTAAGTGTCTATTACATTGTTTGCTTTAACAATATAGTCGTTATAGAAATATAAGCAGTTTTTAAACTTTCAGAGAAAAATCCTAAATTGATATTTAATGTGAAATAATGTGACTGACAAGTGAAGATACCTTGCATAGTGTGGCAGATATTCTGTTAAATTATCCGTGGTATTGGGAACTTGCAGGTCATTGACTATCCCAATTTAATTTGGCTAGTACAGGACATTTCTAATAATTAATACTGTAATAACACTTAATGATCTGCACTCATGCAATCTGAAAAAACAGCTAATAGTGCAGTTTTTAGTGACTGCACAAACAGCAAGTTTTAAATTTGTCAAACCCTGCTATTTCAGCATCACACTGTCATGCAGAAGACCTTGCCTGTGGGGCTATCCCTGATCCAAACACCGCAGACTTGGCCAAGTTGTGGCCACGGGAGATGCCCTTTTAGAATGAAAAACGGGAGCGCTGTGCTCAAGGGGAACCACTTACAGTCCCCATTTCCCTCCTGTTCCACGATTATGGATAGATGGGATAAGAAGAAAATGAAAGAACAGGCGGACTTTGGCGCTTACACCTGCTTCAGAGATGTGTTTCAGAATGAAGGACTTCAGGATACGTTCACAGTGGTTTCTCATGGCGAAAACATTTGGAATGAACAATTATGAAGAGGTCCGCTTCAGTCCTATCCCATATCTGAAGATGCTCACAAGTTAACACTTCAGTACTAACTCCATGTAGTTGAAACACATTTATCTGAGAAAAAGAGTTTGGCATTATTTAAAACATTGAGAGCTCTAGCATAAAAGAGAGAACACTAAATTCTACTTTGCCTACTCACATTTCAGGATTATGTAGCCACTTTTCATTAGCCTTTGGTCCTTGTTTTAGGAGATGAAAATAGAAATTAAAAAAGGAAAAATGGCTGAAAAATTCTGTTTTAGGTACTGAAAAGATGAAGTAAATTTTATTATAAATAAGGCTTATTGACAAAGATTAAAATGAAGTTGAGAAGGTAAACATTATACCCGTTATATCCTGCATTAACTCAAGAAGGAAAAAAGGTTAACTGCCTTGTAAAAGAGGGGAGCAAAGCACTTCAGTCTGACTGAGAGATTGGTCTTGTGAGCTTACTGAGGAAATTCTGAATGGGACAGCAAAACAGCTTAGACTTCTTTGAGAGAATGAAGAGAGTCTCCTAGTCTAAGTAAATGTTAAAACCATAGGTTTTCTTTATACACTTTGTAAGGATTTTATTTATTTATATAAGTGATTTTTATTTACACACTTCAGAAATGTCATTATCCTTGGGTTTCAAGATTATTTATCTTGTATTTCTTATTTCTTGTACTTATTGCTATGAGCTAGCAATCCAAAAAAAAAAAAAAAACCTCACAATATTTTGAGATGTACAAAACTTTGCCTTAGTATGAGAAGGAAGGATATATGTCCATTACACATGCATTGCAAAATATTACCCAAAAATAAATAAGAAACGGAGAAATAGAATATTTCTAAAAATCTCATTTGTAATTTTGATTTGTTCAAATTCATGCAAGGAATTTAGCAAGGTTTTTCACACATTGTTTAAAAGACTAATATTGAAAATTAGTTTACTTATCTCAGTTCTCTAGTGATAAGGACATATATGTGCAGATCATGTCTAGAATAACTGGATTATCTACAAAAACAAATAACCTGCATTCCTATTTTCCCATATTTAATTTCTTCAGCTTCTGTCTCCTTTCCTCCTTTCCTCCCTTCTTTCCTTGTTTCCTCCTTCCCTCCCTTCCTTCCTTCTTTTGTTGTGGATGGCAAGTTTTTATTTTTTGCTTATCTAAGATTATACATTTATTTTCTGTGATTTTTTTCACATGCAAAAATCAAGCATTTGGCCACATAAACATGGCTGAGACCACAACTGCTAAACAGATGCTGTCCATTTCACTCCACAAGAACAATGGCTTTTTGATGCCAAAGGGAGACATCTATCCTTCCTGAGACAGAGCAAGAATCATCAGAGGACCAGTGTAATTTTAAAAAGCTAAAAAACGATTACGAGAAAACATGAGTTTGTCATTTACATATACCTTTTTTTGTTAGAACCTTTTAAAACTATTATTTCTGAATTAAAAAAAAATCCTATCTATTTTGATTTCCTATCTATTTATTTTCTATTTTCATTTCCTATCTATTTATTTTCTAATTTGATTTCCTATCTATCCATTCTGTTTGCAGTATTTCTAAATAATGATATATAACTTGTCAGAAAATCACTAAAATATTTGACTTTTAAAAACTTGAGCAAATAAAATGAAGTCTCAACCTACTGTGAAACACTGTGGAGAATTAATAATATTGAAAGATGAACCAGTCTTTTTCTGAAATTTTCTCGTTCTTATTCCGTTGAAGCTGTAGTCACACAGCTCCTCCGTGGCTCTTCAAGAACAGGTAAGAGTCAGGATTTTCTGGCTATTTATTTCATTTAATGAAGCATTGGGTTGAGCTTCATATATTTCAGGACCCCTCAGATACATATGGCTTTTCTTAACTCAGGCACCCATCATTAAGTCACAGTCCAGAAGTCCTCTTAAGTGCAAGTTTTCAATGTATTTTAGAATCTGGCATATCATTTGCAATGCTTGCTCTTCAGCTTTCCTCTGACTACTTCCCATGACCATTTTTCATAACAGAAAGGGCTATTTTTCAAAGGTTTTAATCTGACTGAGCACTTTTAATCTTTTGTTTCAAATTCTGTATTTCCCAGAATGACATGCTACTGTCATTTGTGTCACTTTACTTAACTAGCTTCCCAACGGTATTAATGCATTTAGAGTTTGTTATCATATTCATAGTTTTTCTGTAACAATCATTGAA
The DNA here is from genome assembly GCA_034781795.1 of Crypturellus tataupa. Classification (NCBI taxonomy): domain Eukaryota; kingdom Metazoa; phylum Chordata; class Aves; order Tinamiformes; family Tinamidae; genus Crypturellus; species Crypturellus tataupa. Next base: position 1,591,811 of record JAWLRI010000002.1, read on the forward strand.
ATAACTCTGGCATTCAATCCTGGCAAGTCACAGAGTATTCAGCACTTTGAAATTCATAGATTTAGCAGCGTAGTGTCAGATCATTTTTCATAACCCTTGTTTCCTTGTCAAAATGTCATAGCCAGTAAAGAGCTGCTAGATTAGTACAAATATATAAATCTTTTCTCAGCTTCACCTCACTGCTGCTTAATACTACTTTACTAGACCACTGTGCTTACTAGCTTAAAATACCTTCTGTTTGTAGAAACGCATATTTATTATTATTATTGGGGAGTTTTTGTGCAATTTCCCTGAGCACAGGCTGACAGCTGCATAGCACTTTGTCATTTATCATTGTACACAAGATCTGTCAACTTGGGAAACAATTTCAATAAAAAAATTCTGCATGAAATTACATTGCGAGAGGAAAAAAACAGTTCTCGCTTTTCTATGTGTGGCTTTGTGTCTCTGTTTATTTATTTTTGTCTACTTTTTTTCTTTTTTTTTTTTAATTTTGGCTGTGAAAGGTACTTAATGTACCAAAAACAATTTGTACAAGCATTATTTCACCAATTGAAAGTGTGTACGCCTTGCTGAGGTCTCCCTTATCTAACTGTTGCTAATACATTTTCATGCTGTGCTCTTATGGCTTCATTTTACAGTTGACGAGATCACCCACTCCATGCTGTGTTGGAAATGGGACCCTCGTCACTCTAGTCCACAGAGTGCACTTAACATGTGAACAACAAACAACAAAAAGTTACTGCTTTAAAACATCATCCTTCCTTTATCCCTTTGTTGCAAACTTAGCCTTGCTTTCACGCCCTACTTTAATAAACCAAAGCGCAGCAGCTATGTAAATCAGAAATACCGCGCTATCAAAAAGAGGGAGGATTTACTAACCTACAGGTTCTGTTGAGTTAACCCCAGAACAGGTCAATAACACCCTTCAACTTCCTCTAAAATCTACAGCAGTCCTCCTCCGCGAACTCCACCATCCTCTGTGCTTACAGAGGCAGAAATAGTATCTCCATTCCATGACACAGCATTTTCCTCCACTTTGGTTCAGTGTCTTGGACATGCCCAGTAACCAGTTCAGCATCGAGGGCCTGCAGTTATCAAAACCAGCTGGGGGAATAATTGCTGTGAAATTGTCTTCTGGGCAGCTGAAAAGGAGGGATCAGTATTAGAGCCTCTTGTTTTCCACTCGGTCAGTTTTTTCTCCAGCTATGGATTTGTTGTCATCAGTGCCTGATGATTCTGCTGACACCCCTGTCAGAAAACAAATTTTTCACTCCCCACTTGATTGACTCCATTCATAGGGTGTAACTCTGTCAAAAAAGGCTGCCCTCAGCTCACTCACTCATGTGTTTGCCATTTCTACATCAACCCTGGACAGACAGACACACACATAAAGAAGTCATGAAATATTCAATAAGCATATTTACGTCTTAGGAAAGTTATAGTTCTTTGTTGTCCCTGCAAATGCTACGAAGTCTTCTTTTCTCTGAGTTTGCTTTAAAGCGCTAGATTTCAAAAAGCTTTCATTTAGGAGAGAGGGGTTTACAGATTCGGTACTTCATGCATGAAGTAAGGCACAGATGTTAAGTTTTGGCAAATTTCTCGATGAAACCAGTATTTGAGTGAATGCCATTAATGACACTTGGTTTCATATGCAACTCTTAATACAAAGATGCTCTAGAGCCTTCATAGGAGACTAGTTTATATAAAAGTGGCAGATGGCTTCAAAACCTGAACCCACTGATTTTTTTTTTAAATAATAAAATAAGAACCAGGAGATTTTCTAGAGCCTGGATTCCTCAGCCTAAGTGACTGCATAGTGCTCAGTAAGTGTTCACAGGAAGAGTCTAGGTTTCTGGGCAAACAGTCGGCTTTCAGTAGGCACCACACAACACTATATTAACACGCGCAGAGCTGACTACAGGCAACCTGCTTCCGAGATGCAGAATCGCAAACCTAGAACTAAGTGTGAGTTGAATGGACACACAGACCGCAACAAGGGGCATCACAAGGCTTCATTGCTGCTAACACACACAAACATTTCGGAACACTTTGTCATTCTACAAAATGTAGAGTAAGACTGTTAGAAATATGCACACAATGCTTAGCAGCAGCACAGGAACAGCTATGCGGTGCCAGTAAGATTCTCATCGAAATTAAGAGCTATTAGAAGAAAACGATGATCAAGAAGGTGAAGAGGAAAACTCGGTCATTAATCAACTATTCAAGACTATTCATGTAACACAGGAAGCAATGTTCCCAGGATCTGCTCTCACCCTCACTTACATGGGTGTAAATAGGACATGGCTCTGTTAAATTAATGAAATTATACAAGAAATTATAACCAAAATGTGGAATTTGGGTGCAAAGTAAGCTTCAACCAACATAACTTCACAACTAATTCCATGAAGGCAAATTTAGAGTTTATGTATTTTCCACTAAAGAATTCTGTAGCCAGCAATATGTTTATAAGTAAGGGTAAACAAACACAAAATCAGCTGATGCTGTACTCAGGAAGTTGTTGGTTTTCTCCATGTGATTAGATATTTTTCCACAGTATTTCCGATTAAGTTTTTAGTAATAAAAATGCAAGAAAAGTTGAGAGATGGCAGAGTAAAGCAATACAAACCTAAGTAAAAAAGTTCTTCCTAAATTATTATCATTCATTTTAATATAGCTATTCTTACATGAATATAACACCCATTGCTTTAGTACTTGATCATTTATTGGAACAACATCTTTTAGAACAAGAAGTTATGGTCATTTTGGTTTCAAAATAATTATTTCAAAGAATCTGTTAATTGATTTTTTAATAGTAAAGTCTTCTATCTTGAAGAAAATGGCAACTTTAATGTTTTTCTTTTCACTTTAATCTCTGAGTTTTGGTTCCAGGAGGCAATTTTTTTCCTCCAAGCCAATTATAACTCTAAAAACAAATGAAATGTAATTACCTTTTTATTGACACATTAAAAGGAAATAAATAGTATAATCAGCAGTTATATGCTTTCCTCAAAGGTGTTGCTTTCATAAGCATTCTGAATAGCTAACCAGATACAAAGAAGTGGGAGAAAGAGGTGGGAAGAGGGCTGTGATGAGAGAACAGAGAGACAGTGATTTAAAATAAAAAAGAAAGCAGTATTTCCAATTCAATTTGATACAAAACAACAGATTGAATAGAAACACATAGGGGGTAAAATCTTATCAAATTTTACAAATGATTGCATTCCACCTTTACTTATAATATTTCACTGCTCTATGATTCTGCTGCCCAGGGGCTTCATTTAATACCATGGTTTTGGAGCAGTGCTGCAGTCTTAATTAAACATTTTGGGATCTGCTGCATATCACTACATCTCTACAGATGACTCGGACTTGCAGTCTCAGATGAAAGAAAGTCATCACAACTGACTGACTAGTCAGTTTTATATGACAGATATTGAAAATTATTAGCCTTTTAGGAAATGATCTGTGAGAGGAAGTGCCTTGTTGATCTTGAGGAGCTTTGATACATAGCACACTCATTTTCTACCAGCCCTCCGGACAGTAATCTCCAGTTTGAATGACAACTTTTTTGCACTTTGACATGTAGGCTTAAGTCCATGAAGATGTATCATATAAGACAGAAATAAAATAGGAAAAGTAATGTGGCGCTTAAGTTGTGTCAAACCATGGCTAAAAGGAAAAATATAATTTCTCTGCACATATCTAGAAACAAATGAGCACAGGGCAATAAAAAGTTAACAATTAAGGGACTGATACATTATTCAGTCAGAGAAATAAAGTTAAAAAAAAAGTAAAAAAATCAGGCATTTTCAATATCAGTACAGAATCACAGAATGGTTGAGGTTGGATCATCTAGTCCAATTTTAGGCAATAAACATTCAGTAATGGCTGCTATGGATCTGATGGATGGGTCTTATGCTGTTGTTGGGTGCAGTTACAAACACATAGAGCAGCCGTCAGAAAATTTGATCCGAGAAATTACAGATCAAGGATCTGATACAAAAGTGTATTTAAAAAATAACTGTCTGGAGCTAGAGTAAAGAGTGCCCACACATATTAGTATTATTCCCAAAAGAGGAAAGAGTAAGGAGAAGGAAGAAGAAAAAAGTATGGAAATAACACTAATAACTCATCAACCTGAGTGACAATAATGGAAACTTCAATCACCGCATTTTTTTTCCACGTAAAAGAAGAAAACAGAACTGAAGAAACACAACTAAACAAAGAAAAACAAAAAGCAGAAAAGTTCTGTTTAGAAAATCTACTTGAACTATTTGTTATTCCTTGCCCATTATTTATTATAACCCAAGTGTACAACCTAGTCTCACCCCAGTCAGGTAGAAATGTAAGCATGTGGGCCATTTAATATAGTGAATTTGCCTAATGCAGCACAATTACAGAAATGCGCTGAATAACTTTGGGCTGATTCCCCATTTAAGTATTCTTTATGGAGTGCCTACAAGGCACACCTGTGCCTCATTACCTGAATCAATATTTTTGCCATGTTGAATGAAAGGACAAAATAGGCTTAAGAGATTCTACTTCCATAATTGTAAAGAACACAAAGAAACCACATAAAAACTGGAAGAAAAGCTAAAAACCCTGCCACACAGTACAATAGGAAGACAAAAATACAAAGCTAGCTCTAACTTTGAACTGGGGCCTCCATATAGCAAACAATTCCATTTTGTTAACAAGCCACAAGCGTACACTTAAGAAGCAGGTGAACAAATGTAATTGTGAGAAGTACAATGATGCTTTTGAGTCTAAATTGTGTTCCTCCCTAGGCACATGTGTTCATCTATTGAATAGTATTTTTTCTGTGTGGTTTTATTTTTCTCCTCTATTTTAAAACAAGTGAATGTCTTTTCCCTTAATGACCGCAAAGAGGTAACGGTTTACAAGATTCCTTTTCAAATCTGTCACATCTCTGTTTCTGTATTATTTAAATAATACAACCATTGGACTTCCCTATCTCTGTACTCCTGGCTTAGATGTGGCCTGTGAGGTCAATACAGACTAAAGGCCATTAATATCTGATAGCCGTGAAGGACTTGCATTAATCACTGATACTCCCATTATGATCTCTGGTGAATAGGTTTCCATATCAGAAAAACACCATTAGAGTTATCAGCAGCTGGCACAGTTTTAACCTCAGCAGAGGCCAAGCAACAAACAAACAGAGACTATCTCTATAGGTAGTTACTTCCACTCTAAGTGCAGGTAGATTGGTGAGGTAACAGGCGGGTAAATTTGCACTGGGTCTGCTCCTCACATATCCTTTCTTTGCAAGTGGAGAGATAGATGTGATCTTCATGACTGACAATCTGACGATGGTGACTAGCTTTACATTCAGTTTATTTGCTCTTAAGCCTTTGCAGAATACCTTTATTCTAGGGAATCAAATATGCTGGAATCTCACTCGGGTGTCCTGACAACTCCAGTGTTGCACTGGCTGTATTGAAATTCATACTGAAAGCAGGGTGTTTAACTTTTCCCACTTCAATGACTGCATTTAGTATCCACATGTTCCACTCTCATCCTTTAGGGCAAAATTTAATTCTCAATAATGTACATATTTATATACATGGGAACATGCATGGGGAAAGATTTTACTCACTTTGGCAGTAGAAACATTTAGAGTGTTGCAAAAAATCCCCGAGATGATACCACTTCAGACTCCATCAGGTGACCCACTGCACATGAATACCTGCACATGAATACCCAAACCACCTCCAGTGCAGACAGCTTTTGTGACTGGAACCTTGATGTATAAAAGCTGATTCAGATCTGCAGACAAAGGGCAGTAGACAGTTCAACAGGAGGTAATTCCCTTCCCAAATACTGCCCATACACTGAGGTAACACAGAAACGACACTTCGAGGAGTCCAGCAGAGGGTGGAAGGATCTGAAGGAGAATCAGGCTGTGTAAGCGTGTGTAGGTTTGAAACATGGACCACGCTAAATGGAGGTCCTGGCACTGCTTCTTCAGTTATCCTGATACCACCACTGCTCTTGGGTGCCCTCCCAGTACTGAGGCTTCAGCCTGTCCCTCAGCTTACAAAGAAGCTCCCCTCCCTCACAGACTGAACTTTAGCACCGTACTTTTTCCTCTGAAGACAACTCACTCAAGAGCATTATCACTGACTGCGTGTCTCTGGCTAATTTGTCTTTCTGCCTAGCTGAACTCAGCATTCAGATTCATCAAACCAGGAACTGGATATAAACCTGGGGATTTCTTATAGATTTACAGTTTAAAACTGGCAGAGTTGGTATGGAATATAGTTGCCTGTGAGGGTTAGGACCAGAGTGTTAGGAAGGTAGGTGCGTGAGGAGAGTTTTGTGTGGAGGTGAAGCTAGAATGAACTGGTCAGGCTTCTATTTATAGCAGTGGCATTAGGAGCAGAAAATGCTCAAGGGAGTCTGAACACTGCAGAAGTGCATGGGGGAAGAAGAGGAAACCCCACGAGAGAGACTCTTAATTCCACCTGCAGTCATCATCACATTACTATTAATAGAGAGGTTAAAAAGAAAGACTGATCCCTAATCACATGCAAAGTCAGTGCCAGTGTTGCCTGCAGATGAATGTAGGTTTTGATCATGTTAGGTCCTCAGATGCCTGCTGGAAAACCAAAGGAACTGGAGACTTAACTCTAAACAATCTTCCGCCTGCCCATGCCTTGCAGTTTCACTTCCCATCCTGCCCTCAGAAGACAAAAATAAATTGCCAAAGTCTTTGCAGAACATGAATAGTTACGGATGGAGCGGCACCTGAAATCAAAAAAAAAAAAATCTGCTTTATGTCTCTGTTGACTGGGAATTCATTTGTATATACGTGCTACAAATCACTATCACCTGCTTGATATGGAAAAAAGAAAATGATGCTAGTAATGTATGACCCTGAGAGTAGAGGAATTGTAGCTATTTACATCAGTTGTCAGCAACCTGCTGCTTGTTTGCGGTGTTGCTGCATGGATATAGATAACCTCTCTGAAACATTAGCTGAGACAAAGCAAGTAATTCTTTGTTGACACATTGTCAGTTTCTAATTTGTTCTCAAACTGTGAGGTAAATCCTCCATCTCCACTGGAAAAGGGACTGCTCTATCTCGCATCAGGCTTTCTGCCCTTTTCACTTTCTATTCTCAGCTGGAAATGTAGTCGAAAAGGAGTTTCCTGCCCAGAACCTGATAAAACATACCAACAAAATTATCTGGAGAGTTTAACCTTAGATGCGGCCCCTTTACATCACCCTGAATAAAAGCAATGCAAAAAGAAAACTGCAATCCTTATTAGTGCAGCATCGGAAAGAAGGAGCGCTGCGATTACAAGGGACGAGGGTTTTCCCTTGTACTTTGAAAAAATGCAGTTTAGGCTGCAGAAATAAAAGCTCAGAGCCAGGTATTGGTGGCTGCAAATGAAAAGCTGAGAAACAAAATCACACCGATGACTCTTCATGAAACATCATTATGTCAAGAAGCGGCAAACACTGCGGCGAGGCTTCATCCTATTTCCAGCCCGACTTCTTGGATGTTCTTTTGAGGAGCTGGCATTAAGGATACAGTAAAATGTGACGTGCTAGGAATTTTCCTGCACAAGCAGAGATTGACCTGATTACATTTCACGAGGTATAGGAGCTCATTCTTCTTTCTGACTGCTGCTCAGATATAAGACTGACAGCTGGACTCCATCACTTGGATTAATGGGTTAAAAGCTGACATCTTTTTAGTATTTTGGACTTTATTTTCTTTATCAGCTTGACTTTCATGCTCAGAGTGCTCTTGCCACAATATTCTTTTAAAAGTACACTTGTCAGGGTCCATTTGCTACTAGCTACCTTGATGGTGACATCAGCGATGGCTGCGGTTTACCTTTTGACCTTAGAGAGGCAGCAGATGGGCCCAGTAATAAATCCCGATTATTAGTGAAGGAGCCAATAGCTTGGAAAGGCAGAAATAAAAGTCAGGCAGTTTTACACTGCGGCTCTTGTTATCTGCTTTGATATGGAGTTGTGGGCCATGTCAGGGGTGATGATGAGCAACCTCTGCTGTCTGCAGGCCCTTGCTTTCCCGCGGTGCCCGGCTCTTCCTTCCCTCACAGTTTCCCAATGGGTACAAGCCCTCCCAACGCTGCTTCAGCCTTTGGGTCTGTAGATTAAGAGCAGTGGACAACGAGGCAAGAGCCCTCCAGGCTTCCTGAGGAGCAGCCAAATGCCCCACTGTAAAGACATGAGCTTCCCAGAGCTTGGTACAGCACTGGCTTTGACCATCTCCCACGGCTGTTGAGGACTTTGGGGGTCTTTGTCGGGTGTTGGCGTCTGATGACACCCCTCTTGGCAAGGGAACAGGGAAATTATGCTGGAACTTTTAAAGCATTTTAAACTGATTAAATAGGCTGTGTACCTCCCATCATGCTGGGGAGTGGCTTTTTGCATGCAAGATGTTAGTTTTTCAAGACAATTTGGCCAGGGTCAGCTTCTGGTCAAGGCCTTGAAACGGTTACGATTCAAAAGCAGGTGAAGTGGAACGCATTGGTCAGACCTTAATTAAGTAAAACTCGATTTAGCTACAGTGATGCACTTAGTGGTTCAGTTCAAACAAATATTTTCCATTTTGGAAATAAAGATGTTTAACTCTCATTTTTGTCAACATGCATAGTTTCATGGGAGAATTTTCTTAATTGTTTCTAGACATGTTATTTAATTATAATTTTTAACACTTGAACTCTGCCTCAAAAATCTTGGTAAACTGTAGTTTTGCACAAGTAAAGACTCTAAGATTTTCCTTGATATAAGCACAGAAATCTGCCTAAAATAACTCAGCTACATAAAATGAGTTTCCATATAGCACTATACAGGATAATGATGAAGTGATTGCTGTTTTACTCAAGCATTAGACATTATATAAACCACCTAAGAATAATACTCATTGAGCAATTTTCTTGCACATTTTGATTTGCAAAGGTCTCTTTTCCTGGGAAAAGTGAAAAAGTGAAAAGATGAAAAACCTTCAGAACTTTTGCCTTGAGTTTTGTCAAAAAAAAGGAGAGTAGCATAAGAAATTCTTTCTTCACCTTAGGTTTTTGTGGCTGCTCTAAAACATTTGATATTTTTCCACTCAATGCTGTTCCATCAATAGATATAGAGACTGTCTTTCAAAAATGGATTAACGTACACTAGAGGTCCAGTCCAGCTCCTTTCACATCTTTGAGCAGACCCATTTAATTTTCTGAGTAATGTGACCAGACCATATGATTTAAACCAAATCAAAGAAAATTTTACATTCTCCTTGTCTTAAGAAAATTCCTGGTAGGAATGACTCTACTACTTTCTGCCTTAGTTTGCAAACTAGCATGGTTTTCTTGCAAGTGACTCTCAATTCATTTTCCCCCTTCTTTCCAATATGCCATTCAAATTCCTTTAAAATATTAAGCAATTCCTTCCTCAACATGGTATGTGCTACAATAAGACTGATTTTTATTATAAAATGGATTTACTTCAGGAATATGATGGAGAGTGTTCTTTTTACACAAACAACAACAACAACAAAATAATTCAAACAAAAACAACAACAATAATTCATTTTCAAAATGAAGATTTCTTGCCACTGTGGCATTTTCCTGAATATAAGTTTCATAAGTATGCATTTACCCACATATTTGGGAGCAAATATAAAATAGGTAGTTCTAGGTAAAATACTTAAGTCTTCCTTTAATTGGAAAAGTACCAGAAAAGTCAATTTAAGAGGCTATGTACCATCTCTGTACAGTGTAAATGAAGAATAGAGGGAAGAATACAGGGCTGCTAATTTGTATCACAACAGACACTAGCTTACTGCAAAGTTATTAGCAGCTAGTGGTTTTACTTCATCAGTCATTAGTTATATCCATCATTTCCTTGCCATCGTGGAAACAGAAGCTCTACTGTTTTGGAGAAGAAAAGTGTATGTGTAGGTTGTGTGTGTTCCATATAAATTACCCAGGTGTTTTAATACATCCAGGTGGTTTTTTTATTCCTTTTGGAAAAACAGAAAGGAAACAACCCAAGGGCTAATGTTCTAATTATCAGTAGTTGTGCAAGCCTCCAAAAAGCATGTACTCTATAACCCCTGGAAAAATTCTGACATGTTATAAACTGGCTGAATTAGCTTAAATCAGTAAACAAACAAATTGGTGCCAGCACAATGCTACAATAATGCAGTGCATACCAAGTGACTTATTTTCCTAATACCAAAATAACTATATAAAACACTGCTAAACAGCCCTGTTTTTTTTATTCAGATTTATCTTTTTGTCATAATTCCTGCCCTTTAAAAAAGAACATTAGAATGAAATATCTAATTTCTCAGTGTTTATTTTACATTTTAAATTTGAAATCACACATGATTTAGTTTAGAAATCAAAGTCAACAAAGAATTGCTCAAATAAATTTCATTCAGCTACCATAATAATACTGGAAGCTTAACTGCAAGATTCTTTTCATTCAGCATTGGGAAAGGAAGCCAAATTCTTCTGCAGTTCAGATAATATTAGCTTAAGCTGAGTAATATTGAAATAAGATGCATGTGAGAGGGATTGTTGTACATGTAAAAGAGAGAGACAGGATGGAGATTGCTTTTGCAGAGGATAATACAACAGAGAGAAGAATGGGAGAATAACACAGAGGAACCCAGGGGTTCTTAGGAATGAAAAATGTTACCAAAATGTAACTTAAAAGCATATTTTTTACCCTTTGAATTCCTGATAGCTGTTTATCTGCTTTTCTGTATTACAAGATGTTGGAAATATTTGCTAGATGAACTTTCTTCATGAACAACAGGCAAAATGTCTAGCACTGCCTAGTTGTATAAGTGCGGAGAGACGTTGTAGGAGCCATTCTTTTCACTGTTCTTTATGTTACTGGTTGTAGTCCCAGAATCTGAAACTATGATCCTGTATTTGTGATTTTGGAAAAGGATTTTCACAATAAACTCTTTAGGTGTTGAAGTGAGATACGCATGGACCTAAACCATTGCATGTTTAGGAAATGGAAATGAACTCCATTTTGAATATTGTGGGGTACCACATGCTGTAATTTACTGAACTTTTATTTATTGTAAGTTTTCAAGCTTCCATGTGTTTATACTGACTTGCCTGTGTGAATAAAATCTTCACATTTTCATTTTTTTATTATCACATAATGACATCTAAGCCATTATAATGCTTTATACATGCTTTTTTCATTCTTTTGATCACTGAATGTAATGATATTAATATCTATACTGGAATAGTGATCGTCATATTTATGCATTAATATGAAGCCAAAACAGCATATCTTAAGTATTCGTATTTTTCCAAATCAATAAGGTCTTTCATGACTCACTGAAATCATCTGAATCATCTTTGAAAATTATACACACATAGAGATATGAAAAAGATATTACCAAATTTCTTATTTTCTGCTGTCTTTGAAATTTTAAATATTTTGAACAATCAAGGAAACTGGAAATGGTACATTTTCTGACAAAAGTGAACTAACTATACATATGCACAAGAATTTGTGCCTTAAATGAGAAACACTTTATTTAAAGTGTTGTGTTGTGTTCTTTCCCATGTGCATTTAGCTACACGAACATATTTCTCCATGTAAAACTGAATAATTAATTGCCCCAAAGGTGCCATCAGAAAAGTTCTGTTTCTGGAGATGCCATTTTTGCTAAGCTCCTACAAATATATTGATAAACATACATGTTTGTCTTCAACAGAATTCTTCTACACATTACATGCTTTTTTTTCTGAAAATACAAGAGACCTGGATATATAAAGTACTAGCTAGTTCTTTGCTCTGTAACAGAGTATAAGCCTGAACTGTTGCTTTTCTAGGCAACAATCAATATGTTTAAAAAGGAAATTACTATTGTTAGTCTTATTAAAACTCAGCTGTACCTGAAAAGAACTCTTAGGGATGTCAAAAATATTGTTTGATCTTGGTAAAAGACATGCATACAGCATTTGGCTTACTGTTTTCTGAGAAGATGGGATTTCTATGGGGATCCTTGAATTTTAGTTGCTGCTTTTACCTAATCATGGGTGATCACATTTCTATATATTTATCCTAATAGCTCTCTTCATGGTTTAGTCAGAATTAACATAGAGATTTCTGTTTTTTTCCTCACAGATTTTTTACATTCAGATGTAAAGGTTTCCCATGATAGCATCACACCCCTGTACAATAAACAGTGCAGCTGCAGTCATGCATAACTTGCCATAGCTTTCCCTTGTCTTCTAACGGCTGTCGTGTATGCCAAAAGGTACATAACAGCAGATATTTCTCTCTCAAATCTGGTTCCCAAATCTGGAAGTCAGGCTTTTGCTGCGTAACAAGGAAATGCTCTTGTTCTGGCCTTCTACCTATCTGTACAGCAGTCACACGTGATCTGTCCGTGCAGCTGACCTGTTTCACGGCGTAATACTTGTCAGGTCCAAATTCTCTAGTCTTGATGTACAACTGGGACTGTGCAAGCGGTCCTCCTGGCCCTCTCACAAAACTCCATTAAAATGATCAACTCTCCTAACCAATTTACGCATCTTTTATACTCAAAACCATTGAACACAAAGAGTTTTTGTGATATGGAAGCAAAGTTGCTTCTCATTCTTACATTTATTTTTCATCATTTGGGAAAAGCGAATATTTTCATGAAAGAATGTTAAATATTTGAGACCTTCCCTTCTCTTTCACAATATACGGTGTATTTTTTGGTCTTCTTCCAGGAACAGTTTCTCATGGTGGGTTTTGGGAGAGACAAGGCACAAATAAAGGGAGATTTTTTTTTTGTATATATTTCATCTACTGTGTTTGATTTAAATGCAAACTGAAGATGATTTTCCATCGAGGCACACTTTTTTTGGAGAAAGCTTTTTGCCTCTTTCTAAGAAATCCAGTAGCTGAAAATCAGAATTAGACAAGCTCAAACTAAAAACCATGGAAGTATTTTTAACAGGGAGGATAGCGGACCACAGAGATAATATATCTACTGTAAGGAGTGATTGTATTAGCTATTGTAGAGTCTGTCTCACATACAATAGCTATATTTTCTTCAACTACGAAAAAATTTGTGTAACCATATACAAGATTTGTGGCACACATTCAATTACTGGGCATTTATATTACATATACCTATTTTTTCCTTTTCCCATGATATGTCTTCTCTATTTAGGTTTATCATCTGCCTGCTAAAAGGTGCTAGATATCTTTTTTTTGTAATTGCACTTTGCTCCTCTATGCACTATCTCCTCCTTGAGATGTAATTTAGCTATTGTATATATTCCATCCATCCATCATTTTATACAAATCACTGTGTTTATCAGATTGTAAGAGTCTTTTGTTAAATCAACGCAAAATGTTATCTTCTTCTTCAGTCATTGCAGTTACACTGCTAAATGCACAATTATTACTATCCAGCTTTTGCTCACAAACTACCTTACATCTCCCTGCAGAATTATGACTCTTACAGACAATACAGAAATCATCATATAACCCACGATCTCCTGATCATTTTCTATTATTTTCTCTAAGGAATTAAATTTTCGCACATTTGTCCCTCTGTGTTCATGGCAGTCATTTCGTATTATCTTAATTTAGGTGTCCCGCAATGCAGTATTGAAAATCCATTCTGAAAATGACAATTTTTTTTACACTTCTTAAAGAAAAATGTGACTTATGAAAAAATGTACTGCTCAGTTAAAAAGAGAGGAAAAGGTTAACTAGATTTGAAATGTAAAGAGAAATTTAAAAACGCAAGTCCTATCTTTCCAAAAAAATAAAATAAAACAAAAAATGTGTGTGTGTGTGTGTTAATCCAACATCAAGATTTGGACAGTACCTCCAACATCAAGTCCTTCAGTTGTCTCAGAGACACTGTAAATGCAGGTAAACTGGGCTTAGATACTCTCAATTACATTTATGTGCAAAGAGGCAACAAGCATTGTCCAGCAACTATGGATACTCCAGCATTGTTCTCATGCTATTAAAAATGAAACATAATAAATCTTATCTAACAGGAGGGGGGAGGAATTTTCCCAGAAGAGAATTCAACAAAACATCAGCTCTATTTGTACAAAAGAACTTTAATTTTCAACTAAGCAATCCCATGTACTAGAAGAAGAAAATCTTTTCAATTTGGAGGACTTTGACAAATATTAATATATCGCAGTTGCAATGGGATTCATTTGTGCTGTGGAATCCAAGAGGTCAGTACATCTGTAAAGACTTATAGTACTTAAGAGATGATCGTACAAGACATATGGTTTAATCATGAAGTATTTAAGCCTTTTTTATCTGCTTAAGAATTCAATGTTTTTCTTTCTCTAATTTAAGAAACCATTTGCTATTCCTCTTAACAACTGAAAAGGTATTAATACAGCAACCACAGTGTATTAAAAATAGACTGTGAAAAATCAAAATTGCATAACTCTGATTACAACTATGACTAAAATATAGATATAATAATTTCAGTGTTAATCATGCATACTTGACATCACACTATAAATTGTTATATATGGGTGGATTTCCTATAGAATCTCATTTATAGCACAGTAAATCCTCAGAGGAAGATAATGAAAATGCGGAAGGACCTTGTGATTTATATCTCAGCATTAATATGTTTATGTCACTAAAGCTATCTTCTAACAGCAGTTTATTTTGCTAAAACTATGTCCTAGTAATGGCCATAACTATTGCTTCATTTTTAGAATGCTAACACATGCATCACTGGTGTTATGTGAACCATGGTGGAAAATGTCTTCTAGGGTTTTAGCTATCTGCCTTGGCCAACTTGCTCTTCATTATTGCTGGAATACATGCACTTCCCCCCTTGATGGCCTGCTGCCGATAAAGGAATGTGGTAATGTTTTTATATCATTCCCTGTGCCCAAACAATGGAAAATTTTCTGCATAGAAGTATCTAATTCAAAGAGATTGCATATCTTTCATGGAACAACTCTGCAAGGTGGGCTGCTGGTGATACGATTTTGAACCTAATGCTCAGGTGTGTACTTGCAGGTCAAGTGTGCAGGCAGTTTCATTAAGCAGACTATTAAACTGCAGCATGGCTAGAGCAGCACCACAGTCATATGACTCCCTTGTGTAAACTCAGCAACCAAGTATCACCTTTCAGGAAGGCTTCTTTTTTTTTTTTGTATTCTCTTATTAAAGCATTTAACAAAAATGTAGTATCCAAATTCTTCTAGACATCTGTCTGGTAGGAGAAGAGACTATAAGAAGCACAGCACGGGTCATGATACCACCTTTTAGCACGGGTCATGATACCACCTTTTATCACTCAAATAAGACCTGAGAACATTAAAAGTTATAAGATAATTACAAATATCTAAAAGTAAAAGTTATTTGACAGTCCTGCTCATAGATTATTTGATACCATATGGAAAAAAAAAAGTTAAAAGTTAATTCAAGAGCATTAACTTACAGAATGTTAAATACAGGGTTCACTGTATATAACAGAGAGGAAAAAAATTAAACTGTCATTTAAAAATGAGACTAGGATTCTGAAGTCTCTAGTTTAAGATCGGAGCACAGACATGTCTGATGTGTTAGTACTATGATGACCTTCAAAAAATACTCAAGACAGAAAGATGCTGATGGGAAGAATTTTCCAGCAGATATCCAGCAGCACAGAGACCTACCAAAGAAAATCACTGACCTCTCATTTCACAGTGTCTAAACAGACATGTTTAGAGCATGATGTATTCCACAGCTGACTGGGTGCCTCCTCGAATATGAATTCGGTGACAATGGTTGAACTATTTGTTCTGGGCCTGATATGCAGAAGACAATGACTGCATCAGGCAAAAAAAGAAAAAGGGCAAAAGCACTTTGGAGCACATGATTCTGGAGAGTGCACCACAAAATGCGGGTGAGCATTATATGACATATCCCCTGTAGAAACACAGGGGGCTTCTCAGATGGGATGCATGTTTTCCACCATTGCCATCCCACACACCATTACAACTTGAAAAGTAACCTAGTTTTCTTCCTAAAAAGTTTTGGCCTACACTCCTTCCATAAATGAAAATCCACTGTAAGTGAAATATGTACCTCTTTGGAGGGCTAAAGTGACACCACAGAATAGTAAGTAACAGGTTATTATTCATGCTAAGAACGAACGCAATCCCTGACTCACAGAAGTCCTGTGGATCAAACCGAGTGTGTTCCCTGAGAACATTTTCCATAGTCAGTCTGCGGTAGCACTTCGTGTGATATTGCTGATGTTCTGAATGTGCTACCTGTGGGTTCAGAGCGACAAAATATTTGGCTGACAAATCTGGATTAGAATCTAAAACAGCCAGCCAGCATAATGGACTCAGGACCCAACAAAAATGAAATTACATTCTGATCTGAGTGGAATCTGGAACGATGTGCCAATATTTTCTCTAGCTAAATCATGTTTTACCATACTTACATTTTCTTAAGTGATTTCCGTATAGACCAATTGCTTTGAAACACATTTTATTGGAATCTTGCTTTTTAATTAGATTGCATACTGGTACCAGGCAGTAGTTGCTTTCATTAATAACAAGTGCTGTCATGGTCACAGAAAAGGTATTTTTTAATCTCAAAAAAATGGCAGTCTGTCAGCAGTCAGATACAGTTTACTTTCAGTGACTGCAGCATGTTTATGTACGTCCACCTCATCAATTAGAAACAAATAGCCCAGAAAGGATGTACTCCTAGCATCTAAGTAAATAATGGAGATGGATAAATGAAAGTTACTAAATCAAGATGAAATACATTTCTAAAGCAGTGTCAGCTGTGCTCTCAGGTCCAGGGAGAAAACAAAATTGATCACCTGGTCACAATTCAAGGTCAAAGGTCTGAAACAGAGACTGCTGACACTTAAGTAAATGACGTGTTTAAAATAATAGGACAAGAGAAATTTTAATTTGAATGATAACAGAAGAGTATATGTATGCAGAGCAGTGTGGTATTGAAAACTATTCAAAGAATTTTACACTCTTTTTTATGAAATAATTTGTGCTGAAATTCCAGTCAAAATCAAAGGAAAACTTTCAGGATTCAGATGATGGTCCAGACTTTGAAACAGATGGTCAAATATGCTCTGTATATCAGCAGTGAAGGGCAAAATCAACTTTAACATTTTTTTTCCTCTACTTAACTTCTTTCCTTCAAGCGTTAAAAGCAAAGTATTTTAAAATATGTTTATCAACAAATAGACCTAAAATACCTAAAATAAAACATCCACGCCTCCTCTCTCCTGAAATTAGAGAATACAATTTCAGGGAATAAAAATGCAAAATCACTTTTAGGGAGAATACTACTCTAAGGAAGTTTTATAATTCACATATACTTAAGAATCAGGCCCTTGCTTGTGAAAACGCTAGTGACCTCAAAGTTATTTTTTATGTAGGGAATAGCTTGTGAATCAGAACCGAACCACAGAATTTGCATTTTCTTAGGTCTCTTAGAGAAATTAAGGGCAAACCTATCTGATGAAGTGCCCGTTAGTTTCAGTAAAAAACTAATGTTGTATTGCTACTAGGGCAAAATGGTCAAAGTAAGTCCTATTTCCAAAAGAAATCAAGGAGTCTGAGATAAACAATCTTTTTTTTTTTTCCCCACTCCAGGATTAACTAAGAATCATATGTCTGAGTCAAGTTTTTGATTACAGCATGCTCAGACAACAGCACAAATTCCAGATGAAATGCTGATAGACACGAGATTGTCAGCGGTCTTTACTAACAACAGATCCTTTCACTCAACTAAAGGTATATTACTATAATTATTAATTATATCATTTTTATTTGCCTTTTAATGCACATAGAGCAAAGTGACTGCATTATTGGCAACTGTTACTTTTCAGTCTAGGATAGTTACTACCTCCAGTAGGAATAAAACATTTCTGTTATGTATCCAAGATTCATCACTCAGCTGAGCTAGAATTTCCTATTTGTTCTGAAAATGTGGTCTCCTACATGACAGTCAAATTTGCTAAATCCAATCTCCAGGTTGTCCTGCAATTTATTAAATATTTTAGCCAGAAAGAAACATTAAGAAGGCCTACAAACTAGAAACACAATTGAAAAACCTCTAAGAAAGGAAATATCTTATTAATTCATTAAGTCAAACTGCTTGTATCTACACTTGTATGACTAGAATTATGGTTCATTAACTTCATTTCTTTATATGAGTTAATTAGCTCAGAGGAGGCCAGAAATTAATTACCAGCTTATATAGTTTGTGCAGAATGGCATTCTGTTTATTTAGTTTCTCCTATTAACTTTTAATCTCTTCAAACAATAAAAGAGGTAATTAGTATTTTATAAACAAAAATGAATGCAACAAAGGCAAATAATTTGCCAAATAGTGAGGCTCCTGTGTGGAACCTGATATCTGTGTGGTTCAAGTTACAGACCTTTTCACTGTTAAGTATAAGCAAAAAGAGATTGAAAATGTAGGTAGTCTTAAGGCAAGGCCATGCAATCCATCATTAAAGAAGAGCTACCTAGTAATACCTTACAGAGCAGAAAGAACAGCCTTAAAAAGTTTCCAGCTGTTTGAAAATAATTGCCCATGTATTCAACTACAGTAACAGTTGTCACCAGCTTTTCTAAGACACAGGAAGAATGGTACAAACAGGAGAACTGAATGAAACGTACTTGATTTAATTATATAAAAAATACTCAAAACATATCTGGATGTACATATAAATTAGTATAGTAGTACTAATACACACTATGTGCTTACAATAATAATAATAAAAAGTCAAATGTCACCAATATCTTCAGCGATTAATCAGTGTGTTTCTATACTAACTACAGCACATATTAAAATCTGTTTATCCAATTATAGCATAAAACCTTGTATGTTCATAAAATATGTTGATCTTCCCTTCATTTTTTCCTATGCGGAGGCTGAATATATGATATTATACCTTCTCCTGTAATTATGATGTATATGATAAGTGTACAATATTCATCAGCATATTTTTTGGATATATGTGTAAACAAATGCAAATTGTATGTCAAGCATGTTTCCAAGGAAATATTTCATGAAATCCTTGATGACCATTTAAGATTTTTATTAGGACTATTTACTCATTTCCCTGCATCTGCAAACCCAGGTGTCTTTGTCCAAATCTACTAAATCCAGAGAGAGTCATAAAAATCCTCTTTAAAAAAAATCTGAAAACACCATGAATTTAAAGCCCCTAAACTTAAGACTTTCATGGACAAAAAGTAAGCCTTGTGGCTGACTGAATAGCTAGCCCCTTGGCCTTCCCACTAGCATTTAATGTTCCATTTAAAGGATGCTATATCTGATACTGTAAGACTGGGAGTTGCCAACATTTGTATGTACAGGAAATGTGCCAGTAATGTTATAAACTTCACCAGTCTTACTCTTTAGCCATGTGCAATTTGTGGAAAAAAGAATGTAAAATATTGTGTTGCTGGGTAATAAAAAGATACAACCTTTGTGGCTGGATAAGCTTTTGGAAGAGTATAATGGTTTTCAAAAGACATAACAATATAGGACAGTAACCTAATGTGTTAGACAGAAAGACAAAAACTCAGCATTATGATATAGTTCAAGAATTCATCATTACCTATAAAATGTATAGTTTCTCCATATAGAGAAACTAGAGGCATGTCTTTGGATAAGAAAATGGTACAATGTCTGCATTAAGTCATTACCAGGAGGCTTTCTATGGCAAGTGCTGAAGATAGATAGAATACGAATTCTAAAGCTATTTGCCCAGTATGATCAGAACTCTGCAACACCACACAGGTCTTCCTCACGCACAAGGTGGGTAAGTAGCACTGAAGTCATTAGAAAAACTCTTACTGACTGCCAAGAGGCAAGTGTTTCCCCCCTTGGAACCCTACATTTTGTATTAGAGCTCTGTCAAACTTCTTTTCATCTAAACTAAAAGATTAAACAGCATCTTTTCTCCTACTGGCTCTTATTATCAGATACAGAATCAGGTCAGTACATCACATAAATGAAGAAGCACTTGGAATAAATCATAGACATCTTTTGCTATAATTAAAAAATCTCTCCTTTAAATGACAAGAAGATAATATCTAATAAACACTATCCTTGTATAACTCTGAGGAAAAATAACCCCTCAGTAATTACTGCCATTTTGAAGGCTACAGCAACAAAGGATAGGACTGTAAATTTCTCCAGCATTTTAGAGACTTCCAGAAGTAAAGGAATTAGAAAGGATTTCAAGGCATTCAGTGAGTCCTGAAGCTGATTGTATCAATGCTTCATGACCGAAACACAATATTCTCCACTATCTGTTCAGTGTACACAAAGGTCTTCATTGGAATTGTTTAAATCATCACAACTAATTTTAGCCTCTGACAAAGAATAGAATTTTCCTTTCTCTGCCTGTCTTGTATTTTATTCTGCTTTTGTCTTAAAATCCTCTTGATGTGAAACAGCTGCCATCTTCAAACTGATTAACAGATAGGCATGGGTTCTTTATTGCCAGCATTAGCTTTACAGCACAAATCACATGGCTTCAAAAGGCTGGGGAAACGATCAAACTGCTCACAACTATTACAAATGATTTCAAGCAATTCACCACTCCTAACCAGCATTGCCTTTGCATATGATTTTCCCAGATAATTCCTGAACACTCTGACATACCACATGAAGTCGATTCCTGTAGTTGTGATGAAAAGCAAAAGCTCTCATCTGAACACAGACCTGGACAACTGATTTTACTATACATGCGTTTTCATTTGTCCTGATTAGTTTCAGCCTGCAGAAGGCACTAATATCTTATCCAGAGGGTTTAGAAGAACGAAAGAGGCATTCCTTTCAATGTTGGCAGTAAGATGGCATTTCACATACAGAGAAAAAGAAATAAAGGAATCTGATGTAGGAAATCAAAGAATAAGAATTTTTGCCCCCCTAAAGACAAATTTTTCGGCAGAAACTCATGTGGGGTCAATTCAACATTATCCAATTATCTTCACCTTTCTTCATAATATCTATTTTCTTTGCTAATTAATTTTAGCAGTATCTGGCAGTATCTGGCAGTATCTGGTGTACAAAATCACATGTGTTAGTGAGAGAAAAGAAATGCTTGATCACAGAAAGAGCTAAGGTTCAGGAAGAGATGAGAATTTATAAAAAATATATGAGAAATGTGTGATAGTAGATGAAAAATTATTAGAAATAAAATATGTTATTTTGTACAAATAACCTTGAGGTTATTTGACCCTCAAGATAACCAACTGCCAAGCTCTCTCTGATCTTTGCTATATTAGAAAGTAGTTTTAAAACTCAGTACCTACCCTTCACTGTCTGACTGCCTCCTACTTCACTTACAGCTATCATCTGTAGCAACATCTGTTGCATTTGGAAAAGTCAAAATTCCTCCACTCAGAAGGGCCACACCATCACCTAGAAACATAACTAAATATTCAACACAGTTTTCCTCATCTCAATATTGTTTCCTCAGAGGGTCCTGTCTCTAAAGTATCCCATCAAGTACCTTGTCTCAGCTTTCATTGCTTATTAATTTTAATATTTTAATGCATCTAACAGGCCTGGCCTCCATCACTGGCTTCATGAGTTTCAGAGTTTCGTGAGCTACACATATTTATCTCGAACAGAAGGTCGTCTTCTAGACTTAGGGAAACAGAGAGAACAAGGAGGTTAAATGTTACTTTTTTTTTTCCTATGCCTTTTCCAAAACTGGGATTTCCATTCTTTGTTCTTCCCTTTTTATATACATATACCTAAATGCCCCATCTATCTTGTTCTTTTCCTTCTTCTGGAAATATTTTGGCACCTGACTAATGTTCACTGAAATAAATGTGTCTTATTTGGCAAGAGAGAACTTCATTTAAAATATTATTTTTAGTTGTAAGCTGCTTCTGTTCCTCAAAAATTGTTTTGTAGTCAACCTCAAGCTCTTTGGAAATTAGGTTGCTTTGCTCTGCAAACCTCCTAACAATCATTTTCTTCCCATGTGATGCTGATTTGTAATTCTGTGAATGTAATTCACATCACTGAACTACTTCATATTAATCCTTGATAATACCACGATAAATGTCCACATAATATGGATAATCACTTCATGCTGCATGTTGTACTTTACATAAGACTTCTGATATGAAACCTCTCTGTTCTCTTTCACATTCTTTGATTTCACAGCCACATCTAAGTATTTACCTACATGTTTTACCTACGGTTCCTTTTTTACCTTCTACTATTGGATATCCTCAAGCTTCTAGCAATCCCATCCAGACTTAATTGCAGGTTGATACTTCACTGCAGCTTCTGCACTAACAGTCTGCAACAGCCTAGCCAACTTCATCAGACTCACTGACTCCATTCCTTTTTGAAATGCAGCAGTAACCCAATCTTCAATCAGCACATTGCTGCCCATTTCTGTGTGCTTTTTGCTTACTGTTTCCTATCCTTTATAGTCCTGCTAACCTTCTGTCCTTATCATTTTTCACTGTAACTTTCTATAGCTTTGTCCTTTTTTGCAACTATTTCATGGAATATTTGTATAATTAATGAGTTATAAAATTATGGTCTTCTCTACTAAAGGTTTAACAGAATCTCAGCCATCTTGCTACTGTGAAATCTAGTGGCACATTTAGGATGTTTCTGTCATAATAAGTCCTCTCATCTTGATGGGCATGAAGTTAACCTTTGTCATTTCTGCACTCCATTCAATTTAAATACGAAACCTTAAAAAGGAATGTGAATATACAATATGTAATACTTAATATGATTTCAAGATCGGAGAGATACTCACTGAAATATGTTTAAAGAGCATAATTCCTTTTCAAAATTTGAGCTGTGTGGCTGAGTTTCTCTGTTTCCTCTTTGACAGATTTTTACAGTAACCTGTATTTTTAACGTAGGCTGCTCTTACAAGTCTTCCTTTGGTAGTCCGCAATGAAATATTTCATGTGGTCATTGGACCCTTGCTGGATAACGGCAGAGGAATTTGTTGCAATTTTTATAAAATATATACACCATGTTTCCCTCACAAGAATGTTTCTGCAATTATTTTAAATAAAGCCATATTTCCCGTGGCTTTTTTCTCCTTTTTAAATCCCTCTTAAAAATTTCCTCAACATAAATCCACAAACGAAATGAAAGAACATTAATCCAGCCCATCCCTCCTCCCTACAGCCAACCATCTCATTAAAGTTTTTGTCTCCTCTTTTATTATGACTACATACCAACATCCTTGTGAAGTTCATATAACCATGATGGCATACATCATGGCACCTGTGGGGAGGGGAAATGATCATTTTTCCTTCCCCTGCATTCTTACTATTGACCAAGGTTATTCTCTTTATCATGTGCAGATTTTATTGAGTGATGCCAAGTGAGATGAATAGAAGCAAATAATGACAGTGCCGCAGTGATGAAATGAGAGACAGAGGTCGTCTAGGTTTTATACTGAACAAATTGAGTCACATCCACTTCTCATCCATTATTTAGGGGTGATTGGGCAGGCTTGGCTTCTATAGATTTGATAATCATTCAGATGTCCATATTAAATATGTAACATAAATTTCTCATTTGGCTGTCGATGACTTGTCACTGCAAAACAACAATGCATAAAAAGGGCTATAATGTATGGATTCTCAGAAATATTTGACATAAATAAATATGTAAAAGGCAGATAATAAAATCTGTTTCTGTCTGCCTGCCAGCTAGCCTTCATGTCAGACTGGACAGCCCCATCTAATACTGTGATTTTATGCAGCTGTATCCTATGAATATTGGCCTGCACACTAGAGATTAAAGCACAGCAGATGTTTCTCTGCAGGCTAACAAATATATCACCCCTGATAACGAATGACAAATGTTGTTCCATATTGTGTCAGACAAAACCAGGGCTCTTGTAAAACAAGTGTTACAGCTGGAATAGGATATTTTAACACAGTTACCTAAGGAGTAGACAAACAGACAGCCGCCTGCTCAAAAGGTAACAGAATCCTAACCTGCAGACACACAGACATAACAGCAATCAAGTCCTGGAGTTCAGAAAAGAGGAAAAAAACACCACCACTAATATAAAATATTAAAGCCTTCTCCACGTTTTCATCAAGTTTTTGTGTGCGATCTTGTCATGGGTCATTTGTAACTATCCACCACTGTTCCTTAGCAGCAGTGACATTGTAAGCAGTGTGATTTGGGGTGGGGAAAAGGTATGCAAGGGTTGGAAACGCACAGAAAGCCACCCTATTATGATCTAAATGATTAGTTTATCTTGTTCATTATCCTGCAATCTCCTGCTATCCCAATGGCTTCCAAGAGAGGGAAAGGTGAATCTAAACAGAGGAGGTAGCACAAAAATAGCTTGCATGTTATGAAATACTACATTAGTCTAATTAGTACACTGCATTGCTATTTATTACTCTTTTATTTGGGTCATTCTTTCCCTCCTGCACATGCTAGTGATATGTTAATGTCTAGTCAGCAGCTCATCTTGGCAGGATGGAGGTGATAGTAAGTTCTCCCTCTCTACCTATTTGTCTGTTAATTCCGTATCCTTTATTTGCTCCCTTGCAAAAAATAAACCCTGTAACCTTCACAGGAGACAAGGTGTTTGAAAACTCAGCAAGTAAGGAAGATGGCATCATATTTTGATGCTTAGAATATCAGAACATTCCAGCTTCTGTGCTTTCTGAATGTGGCCATAAGTATTTTTCCTTGGCTTTCAAGTTGTCATTTATCCACCAAATCAAGTATTAAAACAAATACGTTTTTACTGCTCAAAGAGAATACTAATGGAAAAGGCAATGCAGCAACATGGCAACTTTCAATCACTTCCTGACTTGTTAATGAACTTTTTTTCCCCCTTCTCTAACTGCGACTTTGCTTTCGAGCTACAGTGTTTTCCCCAAGCCATTTTATGCAATGAGACGGTAGCAGTTGTTTGTCTGATAAAGCACGTACTATTTAGAACACAGATGTTTGATTATTATTTATTTCTCTCTGAAGCCCGCTAATCCAATCCCAAATGATCTTTTTTTTTCCTTTTGCTTAAATTTAATTTGGAATGTATGTTGTTGGTAAGTGACAGATAGCTTAATTATTAATAGGATCCTGCAATGCAATGCACCATAGTTTTAAAGTCATCTGGGGCCAAACCAACACTATTTCCTTCTTTCCTTATGCTACTGGGATTCCTTGAAGAATACAAAGGTAATTACAAAACTCATGACAAATCTGCATGTATTATGTCCTTTCCTCAACATTTGTGCTTGCCTATGGTTTTACAAAGTACCATTCTTACTATGAAATGGTAATGAATCAGGAGAGACTTCTGGTATGGTTGCTTCCTTGGGAGAACAGACTATCTGGGGAGCAGGAGGAGGGGGAGAGAGGAGGAAGAAAGGGGAGGAGGGTCTGCAGTGCCGCAGAGAGGGGCCGTATGCAGTACCTGGTGCTGAAACAAAGGTGGGCTCTGGGGAAGGACCTCACGCCAGGTCAGTTGCTCACTCTCACAGGGCACAAGAAATGCAGGATCAAAAGAGAAAATAGAAAGGCTCTCTAATTAGACCCTCTCTAAAGGGAAAGGATAATAAGAGGATAAAAAAAAAATCTAACCTAGAAGTTACTGAGATTTCTCTATGATTTCTCTCCACTTGGCACAGAGCAAACTGGACAGGTATATAACAACATTGTGAGGTTACACTATCTAAGGAATTGAATGCTTTCTCTTCATAATATTCTGGCACTTAGGATGCTTTACATTTCTAAAAAAAAATGTGTCTGTGAATAAAAATATAGGGGGGTTGCCCAGGTTCTGCTTCCTACATACCAGTAAACTTTTAGTATTTGGCAAGCCTGCAGAACGGCTCACATTGCAACCTGAGTTTGAAAATAGGCCAAAATCTGGATTACATGTTTGGACATTGACTCTGAAGCTCACTCCAATTCCTGCAGTTGATAGAGAACTCCCATAGCTTTCAGAGGTAGCAACAGATACACATGGACTAACTTTCCAGCCACAGACATGTCTGCAAAAAAGCATGAAACAAAACAAACATTCAAGCGACTTTAAACAAGACTAAAAAAAAAAAAAAACAAAAAAAAAAGGTGAATATTGGCAGAACCCCAAATAGCAAAA